>PVKE010007160.1:0-51630 GCA_004027555.1 Craseonycteris thonglongyai | reverse complement strand
ATCAGACAAGAAAAAAAAGGCATCCAAATAGTAGAGAACGAAGTAAAACCTACTATGTACAGATGACATGTTACTATATAAAGAGAACCCCAAAGATTCCACCAGGAAAAAATAAATAAATAAATAAATAAATATATATATATATATATATATATATATATATATATATATATATATATATATATATATATATATATATATATATATATATTTAAAAATATATATATATATAAAACACTGGCAGGATTTAAAAGAATACATTCTGTACAATAACATTACTCTGACATTAATTTTCATATTCTCATTTTACTTTTTGCTCCAATTGTTCATCTACTCATGTTGTTAAAATTACATAACTTTTATGTTGTACATATTTAAAATATTATGGCAATTCTGTTTTCCTGTCTGTATACTAACCTATCTTTATTTTGGAATTAACATTTCTTAATCTAGGCCAGGATACACATGGAAAACCAAGTATAAAATAATGAATATATCAAATGGAAAGTAGAATAGAAATTCTACTAAAGGCAATGGATCTTCACACCTTTCTGAAAGCAAAATAAGTTACAATTAGTTATTGTAGAGACAAGACAACTAATCATTTATATGTGTGTTGAAAGCCCAGAGAAAGCCTACCAAAGCTCTTTCACTAATAAACAGAATGCTGCTCACTCCAGGCATAAAGTAAAGGTCTTTTTTCCAAGTCTATGTATTCTAAATGTGATCAAGAATTGTGGTATTACATGAAAAACTAATCCCTACCCTCGATTTCAGTGCTTACTTTATTGCATTATTTTATTCCTTATATAGAAAAAGAAAGAAAGAAAGAAAGAGAGAAAGAAACCTATTATGCTTTATTACTCAAGTATAACACTAGAGCAGTTTTCTAACTAAATATTTTACTGTAATGAAACCAACATTCATACTGTAAAAATGGGCAAGCCTGTTTAATAAAATAACCACATTATAACAGGCATGTACTGCCAGTAGTTATATTTTATGAGATATATTTTGACATCTGAATCTACATCACTCTCCAGCAGCAATATTTTATTCTACACATGAGAAGTTTCAAGAGAATTAAATAATCCTAAGCCACTGTAGTGTCAGCCAGTGTACATAAAGAGCTTAAAAAACCAAATCCAAAGACTTATGTTCAAATCCAGGCTTTACTGCGTAGTAAGTATATGGCCTTGTACTGCTATTCAACTCCCAGCATCATTTCCCTCATATGTAAGATATGAGCTATTAATTGCTGTTTTCCAATGTGCTGTTAGGTTTGAATAGTGTGAAATAATATTGAGAGGTTTTGCTGCTATAAATGGTTTCATTTGGTTGATTTAGTATCATTGTTTCAAGTAGTCAATGTTTATTCTGGATGGAATATGTCTGAACATCACTATATGGAATATGCACCCTTGTACTATTTCTTTGCTGCTGGATGTTGGTCAGTTACTTACCGGTAGTCTTGTTGAGACTCAGTCTCTTTCTATCTAAAGTGGAAGCAGACACTACTACTTTTGGTTGTGGTGATGATTAAATAAGATCAAATGTGTAAGGAATCTTACAGTAAATGACAGCTAAATAATAAATCTTTTATCTCTTTTTTATACTGGCTGATTTTAATGGTTGAGCTGCTCAGTGGGTGACTCTTAGTTTCTTCAGAGTACAAAACAGAAATATCTATTTCATTAATCAATATTCACATTACCAAACAGTATTGTAGCTCTTAAAATAACCCCAAAACTATCAACAACCTGTTTGACGATAAGCAATATTTATATTACTTTATTTTTAAAACACTTAATTAAAAGGAATTATCAGACTTTTTATCAGAAAATTCCCTCAAGGTGAATTATCCAGCTTTCTTTTAATTGATGGTGTAAAAATAACACTTTGATTTGAAAAACAAAATACAATGCTTTAAATTTAATAAAGAAACCAACAATTTAAGTAATTTAAAGATTACCTGTTTCAAAATGCCTGCTGCCATTTCATGGCTACAGTCAAAGATTACATGGAACTCCTTGCCCCTTTTCATTTCTTTTAGTAAGGGCTTTGCATCCTTTGTATCAGCAGGTAGTTGACGAATTTTAAGTCGAAGATTATACCTTGATGGAGCTTTGATGAGCTCTTGCAAACGAATGAGACCTTTAATGGTACAGAAAAAAAAAAGATATTAGAGAAAAAATAGAGTGGGTCATGAATCACAAAATGTACTACAATATTGGACTTCTTGCCATTGAAATTCTTACTTCAGAACTCTAGATCCCAGTGGGTTGTCATTGTTAATGGCTTGAGATATGAATCTTCTGTATACTTTTTGTGTATTTCTACATGTATGTTCATTTTGATTCGTATTTTATATTAATAGTTGTTCTGTTACAATGTTTCTTATGTAGTTGTTCTAGTGATTATTGTTCTAGTTTGTCTATAATTAACAGGTTTATAGTAGGCATAATTTCTCTATTGTAAAAAAAGTTACTTTTTTGTTTTAGTTTACAAATAATGATTTAGTAATTTAGTGTATGTGCAAGAGTAAGATAATTTTCTTTAATAAAATAAACACTATCCTAAAACACAATTAAATTACTTTAAGAAAATTAACGTTTTAAAATTGTTTTCTAGGTATAATATTAACTTCAGAAATAAATATAACTATAGACATTGGTAAAGCAATCATTTTCCTAGAGAAGTAGCTCCTGATTATATGTTTCAAAAATAAATCAAATTAATAAGTACATTTCCAATAGGTCATAAAAATGCTATGCATTTTAAAATAACACACAAACCATTGATGATATTCCTTTATATAAACTTCAACTAATGAAACTCCTTTAAAAACTGATAGAAAAGACCCAATATATAAAACAGTGTAATTTAAAAAAAAGGGGGGGGGCCGGGATGGCTCAGTGGGTTAAGCGCTAGCTTTGAAGCCGTGGGGACCGAGGATCGAATCCCGGCCCTGGCCTGCATGAACCCATATGCTGAACTGGGGAGTGCTTCCTGAATGCGGTGAGGCCTTCAGTTCAGTTCAAAAAAAAAAAAAATGGGGAAGTCGGGATGGCTCAGTGGGTTGAGCGCTCACTTTGCAGCCCCGAGGACGGAGGATCGAATCCTGACCCTGGCCTGTGCAAACCCATATGCTGAACTGGTCAATGCCCCCCAGTTCAGTTCTCACCGGGGCAAGACCCCAGCCCATTTCCTGCCCTGTGCAGCCCCGCGCCCACCTATGGAACAAAACTACATGGAAAAACCAATGATGTGCAACTATGGAGACTGTTCTGGGCCCTCCCACTTCTCCCTGTCTCTGTCTCTGTATATCTATATATATATCAAAAACAACAAGAATAAATCTTAAATAAAAAATGTCTATAAAAAAAGAAAAAAGGATCATACAATTCTATTCTACTTTGATTCAATTTAAGCAATTTTCTTTTCTCCTTTTCCTACTCTTCCTTACCTATATCTTTCTCCATTTCATCTCTGTATTCATATCTCTTTATTTTTAACTTCCCTGACAAACTATCTTCATAAATATTAGTATGACAAACAATAATAAAGGAAAATATTTGTGAATAATCTGGAACTCAGATAGATAGATGATAGATATAGATAAATGATAGATGATAGATAGATGATAGATAGATAGATAGATAGATAGATAGATAGATAGAGGATAGATATAGCTATATGTTACTTTAGCACTCTGGAAACAGAAGTAAAAGTATATCTCATTATAATTAAAAATTTACTGTGTATTAAAACAACACTTAAGATCTAAACAATAAAATCCAATATAGGAATTTTTAAATAAATAATAATTTTTCTTATACACATGCTATTTACATTGTAATATTGCAAACATAGTTAATAAAATTAACATGACTTCCAGTATTTTCAGTATTTTCTTCCTTAAATAAGACATCCAATTTAAAAGTATATGTAAATTTAAAAACATCTGTATCTTTTGCTTTAAAAATATTGTCCCATAAAATTTGCTTCATTTGAGAATTTATTTTAGAAATTATTTTAGAATTTTGTCATGTGAAATACTACAGGGGATGCAGAGATGGTTCAGAGTGTTAAGCGCTCATTTTGCAGCCCCGGGGTCTGAGGATCAAATACGGGTTCCAGCCCTTGTGGACTCACATACTGAACTAGGGTGTGTCCCAAGTTTGATTCTCACTAGGACAAGACCCCGGTCCAGTTCCTGACCTGCACAGCCCTGCCCCCACCTGTGGAATGAAACTATGTAGAAAACTACTGACATGCAACTATGGAGACTGCTCTGGGTCCTCCCTGTTCTCTCTGTCTCTCTCCTTCTCTATCAAAAACAATAAAACTAAATCTTTAAAATACCACAAATAGGGGAAGCTGGGATGGCTCAGTGGGTTAAGTGCTCACTTTTCAGCGCCGGGGACCAGGGATCAAATCCCGGCCCTGGCCCGTGCGGAACCATATGCTGAACTGGGAGTTCCCCCAGTTCAGTTCTCTCTCTGTATCTCTCTCTTTCTCTCTCTCTCTCTCTCTCTCTCTCTCTCTCTCTCTCTCTGTCAAAAAACAATAAAAATAAATAAATATTAAAAAAATAAAAAATAAATAAAATAAATAAAATACCACAAATATGGTTGCATATATTATACAGTATAATATTATTAGCTTATTTTGTTTTACAAATTTAAATATTTACTAACTATAGCAAAATAAATACTACATATTTAATTGATATTAAATATACCCATTAATACAATTAAGTCTAGGGAATTAACATTCATAAAATGAATGCAGATGATATTATATGTCATATATATATATATATATATATATATATATATATATATATATACACACACACACACACACACAACATTGAGCTATACAGAGGTGAAAATGAGTATGCTTAATTATAGTAGAGTTAACATTGGGCTTATAAAAATCCTCTAAAACATGTATAAAAAGTAACAGATTCACAGTCTACTTTAGTTTCCAAGTATATTAAATGAGTCTTATCTACAAGTAGATCAGCAATTTTCAAAGTGTGATCCACACTTTCAGAGGGTCCCTGCAGTACTACTATTTTTATAATAATAAGAGGTTATTTGGCTTTCATTCTCTGACATGTGTGCAGTAGAGTGTTCTAGTGGTTACAAAATGTCTAATGTTACAACAAATTGAATGAGAAAGCAAATATGAAAATCCAACTCTCCTTAACTCAAATACTAAAGAGCATTGAAAGAATGTAAAACAATGCCATTCTCCTATTTCTTTTTGTTTTGCAAAATGTAGGGGTTTTTCATTAAAAATATGCTATTTATGTGACTAGATAATAGGTTTATTATTACTGTTATTAAACAAATTTATAAGTATTTTTAATATCATAATTTTATCACCAATATGGCAAATATCAATAAATAAAACAAATATTAGAAATATTTATAGATATCCTCAAAATATTAAGTATGTAAAGTGGTATTAAAAGAAAAATGTCTAAGAATTACTAAATTGTATTATATGTAAATTTTTCCTAGCTCTAAATTTTCATAATTTTGATAAAATTATTTATATAAACACAGACTGGTCTAATATGACTTAGCTGAATTAAGAAAAGAAAGCTACTCTTGTCTTACTTCACAAGATTTTGTGCAAATATAAATTTAAGGGTTTAGTCTATCATCGTAGAAATAGTCTGGGTGATGAAATTGAATCTCAGCTCAAAAATCTATGATTTGTGTGAATTTGTGTAAGTCATTATATCTCTCTTAGCCTTGCTTACCTTTCCTCCTCTATAATAGGGTAAAAGCATCTGTGTATTCCTATATATAAAACACCAAAAAAGAAATTGGCATATATTAGACTCTCAATGAGTAGCTCTTGTCATTATGGATATTTTGACTAAAATGGGAGGAATACAGGCTTTTATTTGTTTGTTTGTTTCTGTTGCTGTTTTTTGTTTGTTTGTTTTTTATGTGCTGGTTACTAAATCTGGATCTTGGAAGTTGTTGGACACTAATTGAGACTGAAAACCTAACAACATGAAAATTTTAATTTTTAAGAGATCAACTCATTACAAGGGTAAAGGAGCTATATTGTTACAGATTAGCCCAGCAGTTTTAACTTGAAAAAGCTCAACTGACTCAAAAATGTAGATTTTCTGAAGGATAAAAATCCACAAATAGTATGAAGTTCACCCTAAGTATAAATACTGCCAAGTTATTTCAGGTCTCTTGAAAGCTCATGTGGATAGTCCACTGAGCCATCAGGTACAATAAATGTTTATGTATTCTCTTCACACATGCACACCCTTGCTGGCATTAATGTAACAGATTTCAGTTTGCCAGCTTCCCAAGGGAATAATATTGAAAAACTAAAAAAATAAATACCATCAGTGTGAGCTACCATCTCCTGCTTGAAAATGTAATGAATGTTGTCTTCATTCATTCAATCAACTGCATATCTACTATGTACAAGACATTATTTAGTTGATAAATAAAATGATTAAAATAATAGTATGTATTCATTTTTTAATTGCATGAGATACAGTTCGACTGGCATTATTATTTTATTTATTTATTTATTTTTTCGTACAAAATTTGTTTCTACAATGCTTTTTACATTCAGTTTTTGGAATAAGAAGTGGCTCAACATTTCAATCAGTAAAAAGAAATCTAGAGAGCTGTTTGAATATTGAAAGTAGAATCATGATTTTTAAATTCTGGCTTCCCATTACCTCCTATACCAGGTTCTTAGACTTCTCAGTGACTTCTATGTCTCCATCAGTGGTACTGTTTCTCTTTTATCTATATTTCTATTCTAGATATTTGTCTTCCCTATTTTCTGATATTTAAATACAAACACCTGTCTTTGCAGTGTTATTTAGAGAACCTTGGGAAAATAAGGGTGCATTGACAAAATGAAAGATGTATTTAAAACATCCTAAGAATGAACATTTACCAACCTATTTAATAAGAATTACTTGCTGGCATCCCTATAATATAATGCATGTGGATAAAGCTTTATCCATAGGAAAATTAGCTTAAACAGCAAGAATATCTTTTAATTACAATACTGGCTATGTATTTCCCCCTGTGGATCTTTATTACTCTTCCTACCTCCTCCAATATTCCCCTGCAATCTATCATGTTCTAAAAATGCCGATTTCAGAACAAATTGCCCTAACCAAATCCATCAAATATAAATAAATATACATGCTTTATAAAATAAAAGAGCATTTTCCCCTTCTAGAAAAAAAAAAAGCTTCTCAATATAATTGTCATGGTCTATGTGTGGTCCTCTCCTATGGTCCTTTGGTCAAAATGGATCAATAAAAGCATGCATTCATTAGGTGAAATAAAAAGACAAAACCTATTTTGTTGAAAATGTAGTTAATACAAATATTTTGAGAACAATAATTTTTAGAAAAATAATTTAACAAATTTGTCACCTGGTTTAGTTATTTAACAAACGAGTAGAAGTATAACTCCCTGAAACAATCTTTTAATTAAAATGCCCCCTTTTCCCTAATGTAATTAGTTAATGTAATGATAATAAAAGTGAAACAATCTGCACAGATGGGTTCCTGGAAATCTTCAAACAAAGAAGAGTAGCACATTGCAATTAGCCTTTTATTTTGGTAGATGAGTAACAGTCTAGTCACACTAAATCCTTCACTTAGAGAACATTTTTTAGACTCTCACTACTTTTAGTAATTTTACAGTAGCTGAAACCAAGTTTTATCTTGAGCTAACAGGGGACAGAGGTCTGAGCTGCTCTTTTCAGAAGTTGTCATCAATTTAGCTTTTAAGGAGAATCCAGAAGGAGCCATTTATGCACACTCCAGCTGGCACTTTTGTTTAAAGAGATCAATCACACCCCCACTCCACAGGCCCAGCCTCCCCCTTGCCCCAGCAAGGGAGTCCCATGTTTCCTCCCACCCCTAGGTATTGATTTCGGCAGCCACACAAACTAGAGCTTTGCCACCTGGCTTACTCAGCAGGTCTATTTATCACTTCAGTCAATGTGGTCCTTGTGCAGGCCAGACTCTCCTCCAAAATGCATACTATAACAAACAATACAGAAATGACTCACCTACATTCAGTTTTAACAGCCTCCCTTCCCCAATTTCCTTTTTCACTTGAGAAAGAATAATTCATTCGAAGACCACAGGATATTTCAAGGAGTTATTTTTATTAGAATGTTTTATTTATGTTACAGAATGTTTTAAACAAAACTAAATAGAATACATATAGCATTTATGAACTTTGATATGTATGGTAATGTAAATATAGGAAGGGTGCTAATTATCATAAGAAAATAAAAATGGTTTTGACAGGAGAGGTGGATTGGCATGGCTTCTCCAAGGTGAAGTAGATTTCCTCAACAGCACAGAGCAAATAAAAAGTAAAGAAAATTAGGGAGGAGGGGAAGGAAAGATGAGAGAAAAATTCCAGTCTTTTCATCTTGTTAGAAGAGAGAAAGCTAGTTATGCAAAGAAAAATTAGAGGGTTGGTTCCCAGGGGGAAAAAAAAAGTTAAATCCTAAAAGTAACCTTACAGAGAAGGATTGCCTTCTCTATTTCTGAGATTGCTATATTTTTTAATTAAGCATGCCTGAGCCTAGTAAATTCAAACCACAACATATGTAAAAAATACTTTAGCATGATATACTGGTATCCAGATGGCAAATGGGTTTCAATTCAAAATTTGAGGTCAACTGACTATTAGTGGCTACCTGGAACATTGTGATGAGTGTTTTTGAGACCAGTTCTGTGTTCAGGGGCATCATTCAATATGGAATTAGACCTGGGTGGTGGGTAGGCATGGTAGCATCAGGTATTACTAATGCCTATATTAAAATCTCCTGCTTATTTTGTATCATCAAATTCTTTCCGTGACATTGTTTTATTGATGGCAAAGCCTGTCTGTGATTCAAAATGAAAAATAATGCAAACCATATATTCTAGTCATCATGCTCTCTATTGAAGTCAGAACCCATGTGGTTCAACCCTGAACCATGATGCATTAAAATAAATATTTATTTTAATATAACAGACATTCTGACATATAGTCACCTAAAGGCATTTCACAAGTATGTAAATTTATAGTCTGAAGCAACTCATTAAAATTCTATATTTCTCTTTATCTCCAACACCCTCAATTCCTGCAAACTCACTCTGACACATAATACACATACATACACCACATACCCATGCACAAACACACACACGCGTACACACACACACACACACACACACTAGTCCTCTGCTTCTAATTCTCTGAGAAGTATAATTTATCTTTTCATTATCTTCTCCCCCCATGAGTATCTGGCTATAATGCTTTTATTCTTTCTGCTCTATTGTCATTTGTACAAAGTCCATACCAGAAATGTTACCACACTGATCTATAATAGAAAAGCAGAAGCCTCCCAGGAAGGCTTAGGTGTAGCAATCACTAACTGGCAATTACAGAGTGACCTTTAGCAGGTAAGTCATAAAGAAAGGCTGAAACCTGTAGGTCAATCTTATATGCTGCCTCATGACACCAAATTTCTGAACCATGTAGGTTCAAGGCAATCTGCATTAAGCAGAGGTTGGGCTGAATCTCACCACATTGACTTTCTCCTGAAACGCTATAGACAAAGGTATTTAAATTTTCTAAACCTTATTTTTATTTGTAAAAATGTGATAATAATAGTTATCATTAATATATAGGAAAAAACAATTGAGCTATGCACATGAATCACTTAGAACTCTGCCTGGCACGTATTAACTTCACTGGTTTCTAGTAACTATTTCTCTCTTAGAATTCAGAGAAATTGTGTATGTGCACCTCATTTGGCCCTCTTTGCTCCCCATACCCTGCCTACAAGATTGTGAATGGCTTCTGTCAAAATCTCTTCATTTCAAACATATAAATAAGGTTGTTTCCTGCTTGGAGCTTCATGCTCATTTATATACTGATGACTCTCAAATTTATGTTTCTTACCAGAACACTTCTCTGAA
Organism: Craseonycteris thonglongyai; assembly: GCA_004027555.1. Lineage (NCBI taxonomy): Eukaryota > Metazoa > Chordata > Mammalia > Chiroptera > Craseonycteridae > Craseonycteris > Craseonycteris thonglongyai. Next base: position 41,627 of record PVKE010007160.1, on the reverse strand, counting down.
ATCTAGACTCCTAAATTGACTCTCCTATTTGACAACTGTGTAGCAATGAGTTAACCTACTCAAAGGAAGATCTGACCTTTCCTAGTAGCTTCCAGGAAGTAATGTCTAAGCCCTCGGAATGTCCTGCCTGATAAGACTGTCTTTGTTATCGGGGACCCTTGGACTGCACAGGATAGTCTAACAACGTAATTTATGGTAGGGAATATGAGTTGTGAGATTATCAGCTCAACTTCTGGAGGGGCTAGAGGCTACAAATAGCCAAGCCAGTACTCAGACATGTCTACATGACTAAGCCCCAGAAAAAATTCTGGACATCAAGGTTCTGGTGAACTTTCTTGGTTGGTAATACTCCATGCATATTGCCACTCATTATTGCCTGCAATAGTAACATCCATGAGTGCACTGGGAGAGGACAACAGGAACTTCTGAGTATGGATCCCTCTAGGACTCTGCCTGTATGTCTTTTCTGTTGAGTGATCTTAATTTGTATCCTTTTGCTGTTATATAATGAATCAAACATTGAGTGTAACAGCTTTCAGTCATTTTGTGAGTTGTTCTTGCAAATTACCAACCTTGTAGGTGATCTGGTATTAGAAGTGAAGGTGGTCTTAGAGACCCTCAAACTTTGCAGGTGGTGTTAGAAATGGTGTTCTTAGAGACTTCTGAATAATTCAACATCTCTACTTTGATGTACAGTAGCTACTACACAACATTCCTAACTTGGCTATATAACTTTCCAGTCCCCAAAATAGTCTTTCCCTCAGTTGTCCTCACCTAGGACAATGGAAACTCTTCTTATTCCAGTCACTTAGGCCAAAAGCCTTGATGACATCTTTGGTTCTTCTTTTTCTAACATATTCCACATCCACGGTATTAAAAAATTGGATCTACCTTCAAAATATACATAGGACACTACCAACTCTCACTACTTCGAATACACTGAATTGAGCTACTGTGATATTTCAAGTAGATTATTGTGAAGCCTCCTAATTAGCATTGCCCTTACATATTTGTATAACCAGGTACATACTGTAGCAGGTCATAGCCTATGGAATTTATCCGATAAGTCTGGTGAGTGTAGTGTTCTGGAGCATTTCTTTTTAATTTTTTAGTTGGTTTTGACAGAGAGAGAGAGAGAGAGAGAGAGAGAGAGAGAGAGAGAGAGATACAGAGACAGAGAGAGAACTGAACTGGGGGAACTCCCCAGTTCAGCTAATGGGTTCGCATGGGCCGGGGCCGGGACTCGATCCTCGGTCCCCGGCGCTGCAAAGTGAGTGCTTAACCCACTGAGCCATCCCAGCTTCCCCGTCTGGATCATTTTATGATAGAAGGGTGAGAATGAAAAAATGCAGGAGCATGCAGAACAGTTGTAGTACAGGCAGGGATACTATAAGAGCAGCTAGGTACAACTATACTCAGTGACCATGGACGTATGGAGTCTTTAGTCTTGACTTAATACTCAAATAATTTCAAAGTGTGAGGTCAATTAAAACTGTGGCCAGTGATTCTCTAGGCCAAGTGAAGGAAGATATTGTGATTCCAGACAACCAGTCCAGCTAGAGACCGTTATTTCAAACACAGTACATATAACAGAATGCAGTCCTGCTGGGCAAGGTCTCAACGCTAGAACCAGAGTTCTCAAGTTCAGAACGGGGAAAGTAACTGGGATAATGGGGGAAGAAATGGACAGAGAATATCAGAACTGCTACCATGGGCTTGATGCTGGCTCCACAGTGCCCCACAGAGCTCTTTAGTGCTCACAGCCTGACACAGAATATTGACTCACCCGAGTTGTTACATGGAGCGTATCTGTGTTCCCTGGGAAGCAGAGGCTGCCAGTCTGACTTTTACTCCTAAAGTTAATGCCAAAATATGTTGTCCCTATTTCTTCTTTCACTACTATGAGAAAAAGCAATTATGCCATTATTAAAAAGGAAATAGTGCTTTTCACTATGCCAAGGCTAAAATCGTTTGGCCTCAAAGGCTTTGGGGACTAAGATCAATGTGTGTTAAGGTCAATTTTCTATTCTGAATGCTTCAGTTTGTGATAAGCCAGTAAAATTAATGCTGCATTTTGATTCTTTATCTTTGCTTATTGCTATCAATATCTGCTGCATCTGAATTATGAACAAATACACACATTAATTGCTAATTTTCAGCCAAGCTAGCTCAGGTGTTGAACCCATTGGGGGCACCATAATCACAATAAATGTCTCGTCCTAATCTGAATCAGCCTTAGATACATCCTATCATCTAATTATTCTTTGTTTGATTCATACATCTTCAGAATGTGGGCCTATGCCTGGTGTAATGAGATAGGGCAGATAAAAAGCTGGACAGTTTAATGAGAGTACTTGACAGGACTCTAATATGTGCAGACCTAATTTACACTACACTGAGCAACAGCAAGTCACTGCCTCTCATAACTAAAAACAAACCCAGGAATGGTTGGAGGCAAGATTTCTTTGTTGCTCAGTTTTCTCTTCTGTATTGCCTTCTTCACCCGTTCAACTTTTCCCACTTGATGGAACAGATTGCCAATAAAATCTAACATTCCTAAAGAGATTTTCCTTGAAAGTTCTGTCAAAATCCTATGGGGTTATCTGATTGAAGTAGGATTCACAAGGATTGCATCAGTGGGTTGTGGCAGTAGAAAGTGAGCTTTGTCTGAGTCATAGGGACTAAGAATCCTCACTCAAAGAGATTCTGAACAAATATACAGACAAACACAGCCTAGATATGTATTACGGCAATGTTCTACAAACTTTCTAAACAGGATGAGTACACTTTGGTGTGTGACCTGAGTTTGGTAATATTGTAATTCAATAGTTGTTTACAGTTAAAATAGTTTCACTATTTTTCATCAAATTGGGCCCTTTAAAGAGAGAGAGTTCAATGAAGAGATGTAGTAATTAGACCAGGACAAGTATAACCCAGGAATGTGCTAAGAAAACCAGGGGTTCCGTACAACCCTCCTCTTACTGCACAGCATTCTTCATCCTTCCTCTTAGATACTTCATCACCTTTTATCTTAGCAATACAACCTACCCCAGTGGGACTGGCACACCTCACTGTTCAATTCTAATGGCCACATTGCAGGTTCCTTTGCCTCATGACAAGCCTGCTCAGATGTACACCTGTCCCTCTGTTCCTCTGACTGCCGTCTTAGCTTGTGATAAGCCAACTTAAGCTCTCTGGACAGTGGCTGATTAGGTGCCTGCTGTTGTCTAATCCCCACTTGTGTCCAGGTCAGTGCACTTATGAAGTGGCAAATCATCCTTCATAGCTCTTTCCTTGGCTCTGTCCCAGGATGCTGCTGTTAACCATTTTATCCTGCCACCTAATATATCAAATATAATGAAAAGTAGACACTGATGAAACAGCTTAAGAAGCCTTACATGGCAGGCCCATGACTAACAAGAATTACCAAAACTATGTGATGGTGGAAATGCCAAGTATAATGTGATTTTTCAGAAGCTCAGGCTTTATTTTATTTCATTTTTGTCCCAGAAATGAATACCATTAAGCCCCGATGCCTTTGGCAATTGTGCTCTTTGGACATACATCTTATCTTATAAAAGCTTGAAAAATGTGAATATCTCAGGAATTCATAACAACACATAGTAAGTGCTTTAAATTTGCAATGCAAAAATAAAATCCAAAAATATAAATAGTAAATGTTTGCCATCTATCAAATTATAGGATAGTGAGGATATAGACATGCAAATCATTTTCTCTACAATGAATTGTGTGCAATAATGTATCTCTAAAGTGCAATGGAAGTGGTGGGGATAGGCTGTTTAAGGATTGGTAACCGGTTGAAAAGTAGCAAAGGTTAGATGGGTTTTGGAGGAGGAAGAAAGTATATGTATAAAATAGGATATGAGTATATGGAAAGCTTACAAAGTCTTGTGAATGTTTTGGTTGGTAGTGCTGGAAAAATCAAGTATAAGCTATGACATGGTGGGAGATGAGGCTGGACCAGTAGTAGTCAAGAATCAATTATGGGCAGCATATTAGATTATATGTTCTAAGAGAAGAAATTTCATAGTTGCAAGTATTAAAAAAAACCCACAATACAGGTTGACTTAAGCAGACAGAGAGAGAGTTGTTCAGAAAATTTCAGTTAGTTGCATGAAACTCAAGTGAGGGAATTTAGTCACACCTTAGAAACAGGAACAAGTTGAAACAGGTCTATTAAGAGAGCCCCTTGTTTCACTTCTGTTCTTTCTTTGTGTGTCTGCTTCATATCTTTCTTTTTTATTTTTATTATTATTATTATTATTATTATTTTAACTGAACTGAGGGCCTCACCGCATTCGGGAAGCACACCCCAGTTCAGCATATGGGTCCGCCTGGGCCGTAGCCGGGATTTGATCCTCGGTCCTCAGGGCTTCAAAGCGAGCACTTAATCCGCTGAGCCATCCTGGCTTTCCCCATATCTTTCTAACAAGACCAACTCTGTCTGCTTCACAGTTCACACAGGAGACATGGCCGTCCTTCAAATTCACTCCTGAGTTTACTTGTTATACGTTCAGCAGCTGACAGAGACCAACTAATCTTTCTTGCTCCCAATTTCAAATTTTTGGAGAAAGTATATAATTGACCCAACTTTGTGAACCCTTGATCTAATCAACCATAGTCAGGGACAAAGACTTACCTTTAGGTATGAACATCACTGCCTCAGGGTGAGGAAGCTGAGGGAATCTTGGGGAGTTAGGTATACTTTCCCAGCCCACTACTGAATCACTGAAGAAATTAAGGAGAACAACAATTTGTTGTTGTTTTTGTTGTTAAAAGATCACTTACATGATATTTATAAAGACGAATTCTGGGGAGGGAAACTAGGGGGTATTGATGCAAGATATTACTGGAACAAAGGTTGTCTTCTGTTTTTGTTTCTTTTTATTTTTTATTTTATTTTATTATTTTTTATTGGTTTTTTGACAGAGAGAGAGAGATACAGAGTTTGTCTCTGTAAGTACGAGAACAGCAGGAGGCATTCTCTCTATACTTTCCTTCATCCTAATTTCTTACCATGTATCTGTATGCATGCTCCAATATTGATTTCTCTAGAAACAAAATTTCTTATAATGAAGAAGTGTCACTGAATTTAACTCCATCCTCAGCTAACGCAAAATGTGTTGAAATTTTGAATTTTCACTTTAGCTTGGAAGACCTTTAGGTTGCTCTGAATCATATTCCACATTGCTAATATAATAGACTCACATTAATCAAGATCACGAAAGTGATATGTAACACTAAAAATCTAATCTATTAATTTATAATGAAATATATATCTCAGGCATGGCAATACTTGAATTGCTTGGCCACTGCATTTTCAAATTTCATGAGAAACCACAATGTAATCAGAAAATTGCTTAATATTAATTCAGAAGCAGAAAAAAGGGAATTGCCCAATGAATATAATAAAGATAGCATTTACTAACAGTTTGTATTTTATCCATATGAACTCTGCAAAGAGTTACTGTTGTCAGCCCTAATTTGTAATTTGTAGATGGGGTGAACAAACTGATGTCTGGGTTATTATGCTCGAAGTCCCACAACTAGTAAGTCACGAAGTCAGATTCAAATCCTGGAAGTCTCTGTTCAAATCTAGTACTTCATTTTTGCATTTAGAGTTCAAAAGCTTGGTCTTACTCTTATATCATCTAAGAATCTATATTCCATGAACACTTTTTAAATGTGTCATCTCTGTTTTTCATGTAAATCTCTTTTCAAGAAACTCAAATGTTTAACCTATCCTGTTTCTGATGCACATAGTCTTTCTTTGGTTATGTTAGTACCTTCAGATAACAGATATTCAAATCTTGCTTAGTTGGGAGGCATTGTCTTTTAAGACAGCTTTACAACTTTTTATTCTCATTCATTATGTTTTTATTTCACAGTGTTAACTCTCAGAAGTCAATTTAATTTCCAGGTGTTTCCAAAGGAGTTAACTCCAACCTCAATAGGGATAATGGTTTTCCCCTGTCTTACAGACCAGCTCTTCTCATCCACCACTCTTCCTTTACTTATTTACACTTACTCCTGTGGTGATTTCACCCAGATTAATGGCATTGATACTTCACTCAAATGAATATGCTAGCTCAGACCCTCCTGGATCTCCAGACCCTATATCCAACTGCCTACTTCATCACATCTCTATATGGATAGTTGTAGACAGCTAAAACTTACCATATGCAAAGCTGTACTCCCTGTTCCATTCACAGTCTTCCCATAGTCAGTTGATATCAACTCCATACTTCAAGTTTCCACCTTAGAGTATTGCCTTTACCTGTAATGTTCTTCTCCTATTTATTCACATGGTTTGCTCTCTCATCTACCTTGACCAACCTATTTAAAATTGTAGTCTCTTTTCATACTTCAGAGTCCATGTACAGTACTTTTTTTTTTTCTGTTACACTTACTGTCTTATAACTTACTCAGTAATTTACATATTTATGACATGGATTACTTTTTTTTTCTTTCTCCCTTCACTAGAATACAAACCCATGGAGGAAGGGATTTTTATCTGATTATTTCTTAGCTGTATCTCAGGTGATTAGAGCCTGTCTAGCTCATGGCAGATGTTCAAAAACATCTGTTGAATGAATGAATGAATTCCATGATCTTGTAGTCAATTTGGAGAAATAAATTATATGTTGCACGAAGAATGTCTGCCAGTACCCAGAAGAATGTGCCAAGTGATAAGTGAGTTAAATAGACCCAAAGTAATAAGACATCATATTTTTTTCTAAGAATTTAGAAGACTAGGCTCAATTTGAATAATTCATTCTGGGGGAAAATTGATCATAATCTAGGAAAGTAAAGACGGGAGACAAACACTTTAGATGAGAACAATTTTGGACCTGAATGCCATTACATTTCTGAATTTAAAAGAAAATCATTTGTTTCAAAAAAGAAAAGTTAAAAACTGTTTCTTCCAACTAGAAGTCTCTTCTTTGTCACAAAAGTGCAAAACAATACCCCACTAATGGGCCTTTTGGTTAATGCATATGCAGTGGTTGTTATTATACTAGGTGCTGGGTTGGACATAGAGGACAGACAAAATTGTCTGTAAGCCCCATTTTAAATCAGATGTTTCAAGTCAGTTAACAGCAAAATAAAGATGGGGAGGGAATTAAATAGTTACTTAGAAACAAAAGAAAAAATGTAAGTGGAACAAGGAAAAAGCTTTTAGTAAATGGGAAAAAAAATCATGCTGGCACTGATGATGGGCCACTTAGGAGTGATTAGTTCTAATGGAGCAAAGAGGGGTGGCAGGTGCTGTGAAGTGCAGGCTGGAGTCTACTCAAAGAGACCCTAGCTCCACAACTGTCACCTTCTCCTGGGGATGATGCTGACTTTCCATTAGTGAACCCCCCGCCCTGCATCAGCTTTTCCTACTAAGCACAGCCAATTCTGAGATGAAACAGTTTTGGGTACAGCTTCTCTTTGTCCAGTGAGTATTTTTTCAGGGCAGGTAAGGGTTAAACTAAAATGAAAATTGATAAAATGTATGTTTACTCCAAGTAGCCCCTCTTGTCTTTTCCTTCTCTTTGGTAACTCCTCTAGTGATTTAACAACCAAGTGGACAGCATGCTTTTTTCTCTCCTAGCCAGAGAAGACATGTTTCTGGTCATTTAAATTGCTGTCCTTACTAATTGGTTCCTAATATGTTTTCTTTTTTGTGATTATTAGTATTTCAAACATTTGCACTTTGGTTGTGGTCTGAAAAACTCTCTGTTCTAGAAAATGTAGGAGAATTTAAGTATCTGCATATTAATTCTAAGACTGGGGTCTCCAAACTGCTTTCAAATTGCTTTAGTCAAAGGAAACAGACTAGATCCCCCCAGGAATCTCAGTGTTGAAGAATTTGTCAAGGAGCATTAAATTAGTTTTAAGTGAAAGAGACATTCCTGGAAAATGCAGGATGACAAAAGGGTTCTTCTGGCCTTTACTGTTCTTATATGTAGCCCTAAGCTGTGGTCTCTGCTCATACTTGGTTCTAAGGACCCTGTTGACTGCCTCCTTCTAAATTTTTGCAAACTTCCTCCTCATAATCATTTTCTTTCCATTCCTTTCTCAGCCGCCAGGTGTCAGCCATCACTGTACCATGGCTCATACTCTGGGCTTTCTCCCTTGACTCTTTTTTGGCTGAAGCACGGTGATCCTGTGAGTACCTCTAACTTTTTGTAAACTCGTTTGCCTGTATGTCATAATCTTAAATCTCCAAGTTCATTATGAGGAGGATGTCCTGTGTGGTTTAGGAAGGAGAGTTTGTTCTACTAGTTTATGAAAATTTAAAAGCTGGAATGTGGCTTATACTTGGATGTGGACTGGGACCATCTAAGAAAATCAGGGTTGACACTCAGCTCATAAACATTTCTAAGGAATGAGGAAATTGGTTTCTTACCATTTTGAATATTACCCCAACCTACTGTGGGCCAGAGGCAAAGTATTAGAATGGCAAAGGCATGAACTTCAGATTTATCCAGACATGGTTACTAATGGATGTGTGACCTTGGGCAAGCTACCTAACTACCTTACTTCTGTGGTCTCTGTGATTTCTCTGTGTTTCTTAACAGTATTAACTAAAATGATGGAAATAAATCAGTTTTAGAGCTATTATCATTTGCTTGTTTATTTATTTGTTTTTATTCCAGGACCTGGACTACCTTCTTTGAGAAAAGAGAGAAGAGTGAAATAGTTAAAAAGAAGCTTCTGGAAAGAGAATGGCTCTAATAATTATTCCAATGGGGAAGCTAGGATGGCTCAGTGGGTTAGGCGCTCACCTTACAGCCCTGGGGACCAAGGATCGAATCCCGGACCCGGCCCACGTGGACCCATATGCTGAACTGGGGAGTGCCCCCAGTTCGGTTCTCACTGGGGAAAGACCTTGGCCCAGTTCCGGCCCTGTGCAGCCCTGCGCCCACCTGTGGAATGAAACTATGTGGAAAAACCAATGATGTGCAACTATGGAGACTGTTCTGAGCCCTCCCCCTTCTCTCTGTCTCTGCCTCTGTATCTCTCTCTCTCTCTCTCTCTCTCTCTCTCTGTCAAAAACAATAAAAATAAATTTTTTAAATTCTCTAGAAATAGAAATAATTTAAAAGTATAATCATTATTATCACAAACATTAAATACATAGAATCATAGATGGATAAATGATTTTTATAGCTTTGGACTTAAGCCTTAGTTTATCACCTAAGTCTTTGCATCAAGGACATTCAATAGTATCTTGGCTCATAACTTAAAAAAATATTTTGAGGCAATTGTTGTTTCCATTTCCCAAGAAAAACATGGTAACTTAGTGAATTACCTCTGTACAGATATAAGGTAATCAAACCCATACTTTGTGGTTTCTGATATCTAATAAAATATGAGGGCTGTCAGAAAAATTCCAGCCATTGTCAATGTAATGAGAATGATTACATGGCTGGATACTTTCCAGATAGTTCTCCTAGTAGAGTAAACCTTTGAGAATCTGGATGAATAGTTTTTGTCACCTTTAATACAATTCAAATCTCAAATATGCCTTTTATTTATGTACTCCCAAGGACCTGGAATGATGATAGGCATTTAGTACATAACTACCAAATGTTTATGTGACCAATGAATAGAGACACTGTAGCTCAGTACTGATCATATTGAGCCTATGTATATTAGCTTCTAAGCTACAGACTTCTAAGCCATAATATATATAAAGTTGTAGCCTATCTGTGTTGCAACTGTACAATACATTTAGCAACAACAACAAAACAATACCAAAGAATATGCTAAGAGAAGCCAGGGGTTCTCCATCACAGCTGATATGGCCCAGGAGATGTCTTTGATAGTCACAACTGAGGGTGGGGATTGCTACTGACATCTAGTGGCTAGAGGCCAAGGATGCTGCTAAACATCCTACAGTGTACAGGACAGCTCTCCACAATAAATAATTATTTGAACTCAATGTCAGTAGTTTCAAGGATGAAAAACTCTGGCCAGAGCTGATGATATATGAGACTAGTACTTAGCACATCACATATGTGCTATGTAATGCTGTCTTTAGCTTTCCATAATGAACACTTTATGTACTGCCATTAAATGTATGTTCCAGCCATTTAGGTAGATTTTTTTTATGATTTAACTTCAATTTGCCCACTCTTTTACAATCTAGATGAGGCTATTCATCTAAATGAATGAACAAGTTGTGTGAGGAACATTATGCATCCTTTTTATACCGACTGTTTGCTGTTTCAGATATAATCTTTATTCTCTGTAAAATTAGAGATACTAGCTGTCTAGAAAAAATCCAGCCACAAATGCCTCAATTTTTCATATTCCATGGCTGGATACTTTCTGTACAGCCTTCCTATACTATTCATTCATCTCTGCTTATCTCTTATTCTGTTTCTGCTGCAGTTTCTTATGTTTCATAAAATAAAACCTTGGCTTAATGTACACTTCTATAGCCTTAGAATAAACATTGGGTCACCAAAAATGCATAGAGAGTAAAAGTTGCAAAGATAATATCATAATATTACTTTTGCTTACTTCTTTCTGCAGATCTGAATGCTTCTCTATTGGGGGTCAAATGTCTACATCCAAGCTTAGTTTTATGGAGATATGCATAGAGACAGCTCTGGGCCCTGGACTCATATTTAGTTTTAGCTGCTAAGTCCCTCCACATTCTTCAATACATACAGAAGTCTGTTTCATTTTTGTCCTCATCCCTTACTTTGCCTTGGTGGTTTTTTCTTACTGTGTCAAAAGTAGAGAGTTGTAGTGAAGGATGTAAATGCTGGATTCGGCATCAGGATTCAAGTCTTGATTCCAGTGCTTAGTATTTTACCTTGAAAATGTCTTTAAAGTCCACATTTGTATATATGAGGTAAATAAAGTTGTGAAACAAGAAAAATGAGGACTGCATGATAAGTACTTAGACTGTAACCATCTTGCACCAAGTTCTCAATAGTACTTGTTATGATGATCATTATTGACATTTACTCTCATATGTTATATCTCTTTTCTGCCTCTCTTCTCTGTGTTAATAGTAATGAAATGATTTCTTCTCCAAATGCTGCTGTTCTCCCCTTCCCATACATTTCTAGTTGAATACTGAATTTTTAAGATAATGCTAACAGAGGTAAAAATGTAGCAGTTTTAATTTCTCTATCTGGCACAAAATTTGATTTCTTCTACTTACAAAAATCTCAAAACTCATCCACAATTTTCTGTAGTGAGAAGTTTTGCAATTCTTAAAGCGCAGAGGCAGAATATTTACAGATATGCTGTAGTCGTAACATAAAGCAAGTTGATGTGTTATTCTTACATAATTTTCTGTTTAGTTTTCTTTTTTTTCTGGTATAATTAAAGTAAACTAAAGTGTACATGTTTAAAGAGTAAATTTATTCATTTTGATATCATAAAATTATCACTAGAGTCAAGATAAATATTTCCATCACCCACCAAGTTTCTTTATGCATCTTTGTAATTATATTTACTTATTACTTTTTATCAGAAGACCAGCAGGTAAGAATTACCTAGATTAAGTTCAACACAAGTAAGTTTTTTTACTTTCTCAACTAGACATAAAGAATTATAATAAAATCATATATATATATATATATATATATATATATATATATATATATAACAAAACCTTTTTCTTTGACATCCAAATGGGAAATACAGTTGTGTCAGAATATAGGTTCTTACACACAACTATATAGTGAGTTATTTACTCACTATACTATTATAGTATACTATAATTATATACTATAATTATATACTATACTATACTATACTATACTATACTCACTATTACTGAGTTATTTACTCAACTAATATGCACTGAACATTTATTATGACCAAGGTCCTATTCCAGGAAGTGAGGGCACAGTACTAAAGAAGATAAATTTTCTGAAACAGCTTATTTGGGTAGATGAAGAATTTGTATTTTATGTTACAGTTATAGTACACAAAAATGGTTTATATCTTAAAGATATCAGATATTTAAAATTTTAATACATAAGCCTTTACAAATACAAAACAACCCCTCTAGCATTCATTGTTTAGCTTACTATGTGACATTTATTTTACATATATTGTCTCTTGTAAGATGCAAGAAAAACCCATTATTTATCATGTTTTCACCTCAGAAGGAGAAACTGATGATAGTTCACACATTTTGAGACAAAAAACTACAGTCTCTTTATTACAAGCTGGATCAAAATACAAAAAAGTTAATCTGAGATGACAAAGTTAGAGAGTATATCTTCAGTGAGTAAATATCTGTCAAAATTATTAATAAGTTAATAATCAGCATAATAAAAGTGCTATGAAATAACAAATATTTCTTAAGAGGTAAATATCAAAATAGGTAATGGCTCTTATCATTGCTTCATAAGATTCTGGTTGATTTTAAGTTCCCCCTCCTTTTTTTTTCTTTATTATCAAGCTTTTTTATAGCCAATATATCTTGCTTTTTCTGTCAGTCAGGGTAAGCTAAGCTATGTTGTGATTAAAAATTCCAAATTTCAGTGGCTTAACAAGGTGCAAACTTATTTCTCTCTCCTATGTGTCTAACATGGATGGGTAGGGTGACTGCACATTATAGTAATAGACCCCTGTCTGGATATGTTCTCATCATCATCATGGCGTGGGGGGAAATGTGGCAAATTGATTACTGTCTTTTAAAATATCCACCAAAAAGTGATGCAGCACTTTTGCTCACATTTCACTAGTGGAAGAAAATCACCTGGCTTTTCTTAGCTTTAAAGAGAGTGAGAAAATGCAACTCTGTTCTGTGACTGAAAGCACCGCTGGATATATTGGTAAAATGTGATAACTTTTTCATGTTGTAAAAGATGCTATGTAAATGTTAAAATTTGCTTATTTAAAATTTAATTATATCAACTTTTCCTAGGAAGTTTATTAATTCCTGGTAAGCAGCATTTTATAGCTCAATCAAAATTGTCCCTTGTGTTTCTCATGGGAACCTACTTATACCTCCAACTTGTACAGTGATAGTCAATCATTTCAAGCTCCAAGGTCAGCTCTCTCCAAAGGGTTACCTTTACTAACCTTAGGTCTTAAATAAATATATGCTGTAATTTCAGGGCATGCCAGAACCTTTATGACTTTTTTTTTTTTAATCTACTATTTCTTTTGGGCATCCTTACCTGACATACCCTGTGTTTCAATCACAGTAGATTATGTCACCTTGCTAAAAATTTTCCATACTTTTCACAGCTTTATACTTTTGAATATTTTTACTTATTTTATTTTTATTTTTGACAGAGAGAGAGATAGATACAGAGACAGAGACAGAGACAGAAAGAGAATTGAACTGAGGGAGCTCCCAGTTCAGCATATGGTTCTGCACGGGCCGGGGCCGGGATTCGATCCCCAGTCCCCAGCACTGCAAAGTAAGCACTTAACCCACTGAGCCATCCCGGCTTCCCCAGCGTTATACTGTTGTATTTCTTATCCTACCTACCCTTACCATGCCTTGAGACTCAGTTTAAATGACATCTACATATACTTTCTCTAACCAGCTGATCTCCTTGTTCTTTTCTCCTGTTTTGCCATAACACTTGTGTGTGTGTCTCTTATTTAACACGTAGACTACCATATTATCATTCATTTGCAATACCGGATTTTAAGCATTTGGCAAATAGGAAACATCTTATTTGCATTTTATTCTTCTTTGGCCAAGAAAGTGCTTGATAAAAAATTAATATATGGGAAAGCCGGGACGGCTCAGCGGGTTGAGCGCTCGCTTTGAGGCCATGAGGACCGAGGATCGAATCCCGGCTCCGGCCCAGGCAGGACCCACATGCTGAACTGGGGAGTTCCCACAGTTCGGTTCTCTAACTGTCTCTGTCTCTGTCTCTCTCTCTATCTGTCAAAAGTAAAATAGAAATAAAATATGCACTGAAGATAAAATAATTAAAAAAAAAATTAATATATGTAATATATATTATCAGTATATCAGTTTATAAAGAGAAAAAAATATTTTCAAAATAATGTCTTTGAATATGTCTTCAACTTGAAAAGTAGTTAATGAGAGATGACTTCCTTCCATCTACCTTGAGAATTGATAAAGAACTGAGTGCAAATTAAAGAAAGGTGGTACAATATAAAATAAATATGCCATCAGGATACACTATACAGCATGGTGACTAGATTTAATAATACTGTATTGTGTATTTCAACATGGCTAAGATAGTAGATCTTAAAGGTTCTCATCTCAAGAAAAATAATTATAACTATGTATGGTGACAGATGCTAAGTAGATTTATTGTGATAATTCTGTAATAATTACAAATATTGAGTTATTATATTGTATAACTAAGATTAATATAATGTATTTCAGTTATACCTCACTAAAATTTTAAAAAGAATAATAGTGCAACCTAGTTGAAGTACCACATATACTGTTTTGAGATCTGAAGTCTATAAAGGATCTATTAGTTCAATGTATTATCAGATAGGCTAATAAATGAAAATTTAATGTTGTATCTTTTATAAAGTATATTTAAATATAACTCACATTTGCCTGGATTTAGAAAATTTGAATATCATTCAAAGCAGTCTACAGAGTTAATGCAATCCCTGTCAAAATCCTAACAGTATTTTTGTAGAAACAGAAAAATCTAGGCTAATATTCATTTGAAATCTCAAGAGATTTTAAACAGCCAAAATAATCTTAAAAAAGAACAAAATTGGAGGTCTCACACTTTCTGATTTCAAAATGTATTGCAAAACTGCAGTAATCAAAACATTATAGTGCTACCATGAACACAGATCAATGAATAGATTGAAATAAGCAAAAAGAAATAAAATTTCACATATATAGTCAAGTGATTTTCAACAAAGATGCTAAGACCATTCAATGCGGAAAGGGCAGTTTTTCAACAGACAGTGTTGGGAAAATTGGATGTTCCAATGCAAAGAAATAAAACTGGATCCTTACTTTATACCATATAATTACACAAATTAAGTCAAAATGAATCAAAGATCTAAGAGTAAAATGCAAAACTATAAAAACAGGGGAAATGCCTTATAGCAATAATTTTGGGTTATAATACCAGAGACACAGGCAACAAAAGTAAAAAATAGATAAACTGAATACACAATTAGAAACTTCTGTGTATCAAAAGACACAATAAATAAAGTGAAAAGGCAACCTATGTAATGAGAGAAAATATTTTAAATCATTTATCTAATACAACAGTAATCCCTAGGATATATAAAGATCTATAACTCAACAACCAAAAAAATCAAACAATATGGTTTTAAAACAGGCAAGGGACCGGAATAAATGTTTTTTCAAATATATATATAGTGGAAGCTGGGATGGCTCAGTGGGTTAAGCACTCACTTTGCAGCCCCGAGGACTGAGGATCGAATCCTGGCCCTGGCCCGAGTAGACCCATATGCTGAACTGGGGAGTGCCTTCAGTTCAGTTCTCACCGGATTGAGACCCCAGCCCAGTTTCTGCCCTGTGCAGCCCCCGCACCCACCTGTGGGATGAAACTATGTGGAAAAACCAATGATGTGCTACTATGGAGACTGTTCTGGGCCCTCCCCGTTCTCTCTGTCTCTGTATCTCTCTCTCTCTCTCTCTGTCAAAAACAATTATATATATTTGCAATGAGCATATGAAAGAATGATCAACATGGTTAATCACTAAGGAAATCAAAACCAAAATGAAATATCACCTCGCACCAATCAGGATGGCTACTATCAAAAAAAAAAAAAATTAGAAAACAACAATTATTGGTGGTGATGTGAAGATATTAGAATGCTTGTCCACTGTTGGTAAGAACATAAAATATCCCTTTGAAAAACAGTAGGGTGTTTTTTCAAAAATTAAAACTAGAAATACCATATTACCTGACAGTTCTAAATAATTAAAAATAGGATCTTGAAGACATACTTGTATACCCATATTTTCTGTCAATTATACCTCAATAAAATTTAAAAAATAAATGAATAGCCAAAACGTGGACATACCCATGGATAGATGATGGATAAACAAAATGTGGTAAACATATACAAAGAAATCTTATTCAACTTTTAAAAGAAAGGAAATTTTGACACATGGATACATACAACACGGATAAACTTTAAGGACATTACTTTAATTGAAATAAGCCAATCAAAAGAAGGCAAATACAGATGTTGTATGATCTCACTAGTTGTGGAATCTAAAATAGCTGAACTCAGAGACAGCAGAATTTCAGTTTTACATGATAAAACAAGTTCTGTTACGTGTGTTTTGCCAAAATTAAAAATAGAAAAAGTCTGAGTACAATACTCTGATGCTCAATACTTGCTTAAAACCACCACATCTAAATACTGCACAAATGTTTAGTCTATCTCTACTCTAAACTAATGACTGAAAGAGTTACAAATAATGTTAGTTGTACAAACTCTTTTAGAGGTATCCTAATTTCCTAACTAGTGAAGAAGTTACAACAATAAATTAAATTATCTTGAGGAAAATACATGCATAATTATGTAAACAATATCACTGTAAGTCATTAGGCATGTAAAATTTGCCCTGAATAATTTAGATTTACCCTACCCAAAATAAAAGTAACTTTCAGGAATTATGTTTCAATAGGCAAAGAAAACCATTCTGTGTATCTCTAGTCTGCTGAGAGCATTTGTGAATGCTCTTTGATTTTTGCTGTAGGATAAAGGTATAAGGAACCCTTTTTCAATAGTGTAAAAGCTAAGATCTGGGCAGTGCCCTTTGGATTTGGCTTCTTTTAACATAGAAATGCAAATAACTTTGTCACATTTCTTATTTTTTTTCAGCTTCTTTGAGACATAATTCATATATAACTTTGTGTAAGTTTAAATTATGAAATATGCTGATTTCATACATATATATTGCAAAATGATTACTACAGTTGGGATTGTTAATACTTCTACCACCTTCCATAACTACTATTTCTTTATTCCTCGGGGTGGGGGTGATGGGAACATTTAATATGTACTCTGTAAGCAACTTTCAAGTTAACAAGCATTGTTAACTATGTGCACCATGCAGTGCATACATTATATTCCCAGAATGCATTTATCTTATAATTGGAAGTTTGTATTCTTTGACTAATATCACCCATTTTTCCAACTCACCAACCCCTGGTTAACTATTACTTTACTGTTTCTAAGTTCGGCTATTTTAGATTCCGAACATAGCAAGGGATATCATACCGTATCTGACTTGATCTCTCTGAGCCATTTCACTTCTTATAATACGCTCAAGGTCCATCCATACTGTTGCAAATGTCAGAATTTCCTTCTTTTTCATGGCTGAATATTTTATTGTGTGTGTGTTTGTGTGCTCACATGCATGCACAAGCATGCAATGTCATAAATTTATGAGTATATACCACTCTTATTTATCCAGTCATCCATAGTTGAACACTTAGGATGTTTTCATATCTTGGCAGTTATAGATAATGCTGGAGTGGACATGAAAGTGCAGGATCCTGATTTCATTTCTTTTGGATTCATACCCAGAAGTGAGACTGCCGGATCATATAGAAGTTCTGATTTTCATTTTTTGAGGAAACTCCATGCTGTGTTTCATTGTGGCTGTAACAATATACATCCCCATGAACAGTATACAAACGTTTCCTTTTCTCCACATCTTCACCAACATTTGTTATTTATCATCTTTTTATTATTATTATTATTGTTTTTGACAGAGAGAAAGAGACAGAGACAGAGACAGAGAGAAGGGGGAGGGTCCAGAGCAGTCTCCATAGTTGCATATCATTGGTTTTTCCACATAGTTTCATTCCACAGGTGGGTACGGGGCTGCGCAGGGCAGGAACTGCGCCAAGGTCTCAACACAGTGAGAACCAAACTGGGGGCACTCCCCAGTTCAGCATATGGGTCCACACAGGCCAGGGCAGGGATTCGATCCTCAGTCCCTGGGACTCTAAAGTGAGAGCTTAACCCACTGAGCCATCCCAGCTTCCCCATTTCTCTTCTCTTTTGTAAGGTGACCAACTGTTCTCCTTTAGGGAAGACCGTCCTCCTTTTGGAAGTTCTGTCCTCCCTCGAAAAGTGTCCTCCTAGATGTCCTCCTTTTCAATATGTAATACTAGATGTCCTCCTTTTCGACTTGTGTTCAGTTTTTATCCACAGAACTACCAGACATTAAAATAGATGACAGTTGTCTACTTGAAGAAATTAGTAAACTGAATATTTATTTAAATTCTGAAAAATTGGTCAAGTTGGAAAATGAGCATGTTGAAGTTGATAAAAGATGGGTGGAAATATTCAACCATTTCAAAAATGCACATATACCATATGAAATTTTACTTCTTCTAGTCCAATTTACATTGTGCTCCCCTGGCACTAATGCAGCAGTTGAAAGGGTATTTTCAATTGCTAATGATTTTTGGACAACTGAAAAATCAAGACTGAATGTTCATACTCTAGCTGCAGCACTTGCTGTGAAATTCAATATGAAAAATAGTTCTTGTATGGATATTTCTAATATTTTGTTAGAAAATGACACATTAACAAAAAATATTCATTCAATCGAAAAATATTCATATTTAAATAATTAATCATAATATGCCTGTGTTATCTATTTACTATATAATACTTTCTGTTTAGTTATTGTTGCAAAGAATAATTTTTTTTATTTGCAATATTTGTTTCTTTAATTTATTTATGTCCTCCTTTTCATTGGAAAAAAGTTGGTCACCTTATTTTTTGATGATAATACTTTTAATGCATATGAGGTGATATCTCTTTATGGATATGATGTGCATTTCCTGGATGATTAGTGATACTGAGCATCTTTTTATGTAGCTGCTGTCCAAGTGTATTTCTTCTTTGAAAAAATGTCTATTCAGGTATTCTACCCACTTAAAATTTTTTTTTAATTGAGTACTATGCTACTTCTTAATATATAATAGGCACAATTTCTTTAAGAATATATAAAAACAATATTTAAAGATGATATTTAAAGTACAGATTTAGTGTCTTGGCTGAGTTTCCAATGACATCTAATGGTATTTAAAAGAAAAAAAAAATTGCATCAATTGCTTTAAACTCTCAGTACACCAGTAAGATACCTCTCTGACCTTCACCGATACTTTAGGAAAGAAAATTATAGCTTGTCATTTTCATTGGATAATTAATAGGGTAATTAACATGATAGTGTTAAGATATCAAGGGATGACTTAATTTTCTTTTTTTAATGCCAAGTTAATTATTTTAATTGGAAAAAAGGATAAAAAGTTCATTGTAAAACAAAACAGATTTTCAAATATGCTTAATTGACAAATCAGAATCATTAGTTATGTAATAAATACTTTCTGCAATATTACTTAAAAGTTAAGTTAAAAAGTAAAACAATTTGTAAATTTGCTGAAATAGATATAAATAATTTTATCACTGCTAGATTATTCTAAATATTTATTTTTATTGTTTTTGACTAGAGACAGAGAGAGACAGGCAAGGCCTAGAGCAGTCTCCACAGTTGCACATCAATGGTTTTCTACATAGTTTCATTCCACAGGTGGGCACGGGGCTGTGCAGAGCCTGGGGCCTCCTGCATAAGAGGCAGGGCTCCATGAGACTGGGTTCTCCCACATGGAATGCATGCAGGAGGGCAGCAGCTGAACCAGATTCCTCCCACATAGGAAGCTTGCCCCAGTAAGAATGAAACTGGGGGCACACCCCAATTCAGAATATGGGTCCACACAGGCTGGGGTTGGGGTTTGAACCTTGGACCCTGGGGCTACAAGACGAGAGCTCAACCTGCTGAGCCATCCCAGCATTCCCTGCTTAAATTTCTAAAATCTGGTTTTATCTATAAAATATGCCTTTGTTTATTGTGTTGAGAAGTTTTACTTACTGACAGTTATATTTTAAGTGTAACAATTTACATATTATTCAAAATTAGATGAATTGATGGTTCTCAAAGTGGTTGCTAGATCAGGGTTATGCTCATTTTGGCAACTTATTGGAAAGAAAACTCTCAGGCCACATATTATGCCTACAAAATCAGTAACTGGGAATAAGGCCAGCAAAGTGTGTTTTAACAAGTTTTCATAATTATTTTATTGTGCACCGCAGTTTGAGAACTACTAGAATAGCTTACACTGTAGGAAAAAAATCATCTGGCAAATCACAGCAATTTAACAGAACAAAAATCATGTCTCATAAAAAGAAAGTTCTGCTGCAGATCTAAATCAATATTTTGGGTTAGCATTTTAGGATGCTTTTGAACATATAGCATGATTGTTATGGTGAAGAATGAGTAAACTCTAGAATTAGTGCAGGTAGTTACATGCTTTCAACTGGAAAACGAGCAACACTACTGCTTACATTTCATCAACAAAAGCAATCCCTGTGGCCACACCTAAATTCAAGGATTAGGGAACTGCAATCTGCTAAATAAAAGTGAAGATAGCCAGATATTGGTACAGACCAGTAATTTCTCTACCAATTTTTAAGTCTTTGTGTATAATCTCAGTTACTGAATCATAGGAGATAGCCTGTAATTCTCTGGTTTTAAGAGTACCCTAGGATATCCTATTAATGATAGCAATTAAATTTAAGAATTGGTGCTTTGGATTTTAATTTTAATATTGGATATATAATAAAATTTTGTTTTATCAAAATAAATATTATTGGGTTTACAGAAATAAAACTGTTTAAGAACACCGTGTTTGTATTGTCATTACCTTTTACTAGTCAAGGCTCTGTTTGTCACAAAGTAGATTTCATATGAGTTTAATGCATTAATACACAACAAATTTATTTCTTGAGTTATTTTTTGAGTCACTGAAATACTATCAAAGTGGACACAATGACATCTCCCATTTGAAATAATTCTGAAATAATGATAGACAATTGTCTGTCTAGAATTTGGGTGTTAACCCTTTCTTGCCTTCTCAAAATATTTGATTCTAGATAATTTTGTTCCTAAGTATACTTTATATACCTTACATTTATAACAAGATAAGCATTTACACAATATTGAGTAGGATACCAAAACAAACAAACAAACAAACAAAAGAAAAAAACCTGCTTTAAGCAGACCATTGTGCTAACATGCTAGACCACGAGTATCAAACCTATCAGATACAAAATCAATACATTTTAATTGAGTATATAGGTGAACTATTACATTGTGTAAAGTACATATATATACTAGTTTCATTTCTCTTCTTTACCTGAAGTCTTATCACAATTAAATATAAATGCTGCCACCTTTTTTTAGGAGCCAGTGCTATGGACCGTAATGATTACTAAGTAACTCGTATAAAAATTAGCCTCTGTGAAAAAAGTGTCTACATGGAGTAATTTTTAAGTAAATGGCATTTACTGTTGCCAAGATAATAATGGAACATATGTATATAATCATATATGCACATGTATATACATGTATTAATAAAACCATGTCACAAAAATCTCCTTCAGTTTTCAGTTTCCCCAAACTCCTTCTCCAACTTAAAAAAACAAAACAAAACAAAACAAAACAAAATAGACAAACAAAAAACTCCCTTCCTTCAAATTCTTTATCTTTTTTCTCGTAGTTATTTTTTTCCTCCTTGCTTTTTCTCTGAAATACTCTTCTTTCAAATACTCCCACAGCATAGTTCCTCAGCTTATTCAGGTCTTAGCTCAGATGTCACCTTTTAAATAAAGTATTTTCTGACAACTCAGCTTAATATTGTAATACCCCCTTACTTACCCTCCCTATTACCTCCTCAGCTTTCTTTCTCTCCATAAAGATTGTCACATTCAATACTAAATAATATACATATTTATTTTGTCATTATTTTATCACCCTATTCTAAATTGCAAACTTTACAAGGGAAAGAATTTTTGTTTTGTTCACTCTTGTATCTCTAGTACTTAGAACAGTGTTGACACACAGAAAAAAATATTTATTTAATTGTGGACTAAATAAAGGAAGAAATTTTTTTTTAATGAAGACATGAATAAGTAAATGAATTAACTGCAAAATAAGTAGACTTCTCCTGCCCAGAAATGCATCACCCTTGTTAAACAGGTTATATAAGTATGATGAAAATAGACTTTATTACAGAATTCACGATAAATTATTTTATCAACTAAACTAATCCTTATATCATACACACAGAGAACAGAATTATCAACTAACATGAGTAGAAGTCAGGGGAGGTTAATTCACATTTATACTTTGCAAAAATATTCTAGGGTACCTCTTAAACGTGTTGACTCACCAAATGGGAGGGGCATACCAACAGAGAGAAAATCTTCTGGACAGCAAAGGACTTGAGACAGCAGAGTATAATTGGTAAGAAAAAGCTAAGGATTCAAATTGGAACATTAAGTATTGGGAGATGAAATACCAGGAAAGTAACATCAGAAAGGCATGAGAGTGACAATGTTGGATACTGCATGTGTAATGTTGAGGTGAGGAATTAGCACTCATTCTTCTTAAAACTGAGGACCCACTGGACTGCTTTAAGCTTGGGAACAACATGATCAAACTATTATTTCAAAAAAGACATTTTTGTCTGCATCAGATGAATGAGCCTAAATAGGGCAGTGGGAAGAAAGTACATCATCCAGGAGTTAAATGATAAGGATCGTATCAAAGACAGGTAGTCTTTGATAGACAGGGATAGAGGATAGAGGTTAATTTTTTAAATGTGAGATATAAATGAGACATATTAAGTGATCCATCAAAAATAAGGAATGAAAGACAATAATCTAGAATGTTTACTAGGGATCTGGCTGGGTAATCTAATAAAGAGGGAAATCTAGGAGAAAAGGCAAGTTTTGGGATACAGAGAGAGTTTGTTTTTTAACATGTCAAGTTAGATGCACCTGTGAAATACCCATATGCAGATAATCAGTGAGTGGCTAAATCTGTGAATATTGATCTTGGTAGAAACAACTGAAGATGGAGGTCAGTGAATTTACAGCATACAATCTTATGTTGCATAACGACGTTTTGAGATATGACGGTGTAATACACATAGCCTAGATGTGTGTGTATACTTGGCTATAGAATAGTGTATGTGAGGGCTCTGTGATGTTCCCACAATGATGAAGTTGACTAACAACACATTACTGAAAATGTATCCCATTCATAAAGTGACACATGACTGCACAGACAGAGGAAGGCGTGGGATGGATTAAAGGCTTTAAGGGAGAGTGAGGTAAACAAGCAGAAAACAAAAGGACTAGGACAAACCCCTTGAATAGTAGCATTTAAGGAGCAGGGGAAGAAAAGGGAGTTTAAGAGTGTAGGAATGGGAATAAATGGCTGAAGAGAGGAGGTAGTAAGGAAAAAATGGTGGCACAGAGCCAAAGTAGGAGAGTTTTATTTTTCCCCTAAAGAAAGGAGTACCGTAGTCAAAATTGTCACATGTGGCAGAGAGCTAATTCAAGTACTATCCTTGCCCCCATGCTGCATGAAAAGGGAGACAGGCAAGAATAAGAAAAGGAAAAGGAAAAGGTAACTACCAAGAGAGGATCACGCAAATATGCTGCATACTTAAATTTCAAAAAATTGGCAATGTGTGGCCATTACCAGGGAATTATTCTCACTTTATGGGATTTTCTTTTTTCTTTTCAACAAAAGCAAATACTACAGATCACTGAGGTCTATTCTATTTTTTTGCACTACATATGCATTTATTTCACCATAGGCAGGAATATGAATTGTATGCTTGTTGTAGGTTAGATATTTTATTTTTGTCTTTTAGTATTGCCATATATTTAAATATTTTAAAGCTTAGAGAAAGAATTAATTCCATTAATGGTCAAAAATATTTACTCTCATATAATCAAAACCCACGTAATAATATTCCAAAGAATTTCTATGCCTGCTTAAATAGAAATAAACTATATTCAAGCAAAACCAACTTTATAAAACCACTCATATCTCAAGCTATGTAATCAACTCTACCCAAATAATTAGGTTTAACTCATAATTGCTAATTGTATTGCACTTGGAATTAGAAAACTTAAAGCTTTGCACTTAGAATGTACAACATATAATCATCTTAGATCCAAATTACTGCACTCCTTGAAATAAAACTGAAATTATTTGGTTATAAGATTTACAATATAAAAATTATTATATTATTTAAAAGTTAGTGCCTTCCAAGAATATATGTTTTCATATCAACTTAGTCTATTGAATGATTTTGTTTTACCCTATTTAAACATAGGTCCAAGATACAATAAAAAAAATTTACTATTAACTGATTTTACATTTTATTAACTCTTGAAGCATATACAGATATGTCAAGAATAGTCTAAAAATACACTTCATCAAGTTAATGAAGTTAGTAAAGCATTTCTGTTTTTGCTTAGGATAAAGGCCATGGTCTTTTTTCTATATTTATACAATAAAAATCAATCCATGTTGTTTGTTAAATATTATAAAACAAAAAAAGACTGATTTTCCTCCATTAATTAAAAAACATTTACATTCTCTCCACTAAATTCTATTTATGTCTATATTCATCTCCATGACTGCCTACTCATTAACGTAACTGAATTTTCTTGTGCCATAGCCCTGTTTTGTTTTTGGGTCAATTTTCTTACTTTCCTCAAGTGAAAATGTACAAATGGGTGTGGGGGGCAGAACAAAATGCCAGTGACAGCATTATACGGCCATACTAAACTCCTATTTTTCAAGGTGCATTTTTACCTCCAACACAATTGGATGATTCTAAGAGAATATCAATAATATTGTCCCTTGGGTGTAACATAGCACCTGGTATTCAGAAGATGCTGGACAATGATTGTTCAAATAAATCATTGAGTAAATATCTGTTTAATTGCTGTTGAAATGTGATATAAGCATGATTCACTTTAGCTTCCCTATCAAATGTCTGATTTCTTAATCATATCTAGGCATATAAAAACTACCGTTGAATGAAAATTATTGGTGACTATTTTTACTTGATGGCAAATACTAAAAGGATACTTAATAACACTTTATCCATTCATTCCTAAAATACTTATTAATGTACTTCAATAAGCCAGCCAATATCTAGTTACTGGTAATAGAATGGTGAGCAGCCTTAGGAGCCATCCTACTCGGATATGTATTTGATCTAGTAGAAAATATAGCCAAGAAAAGCGATTCATAACATAATGCTGCATGTTCTTGTGGGGGTACTATGGGGATGTGTTGGGGGACACCCAGTCCAGGCATGGGAACTGGGGTAAAGGCAACCTGTTCTTGAATCATCTAAGATAGTATGCATGAGTATGAATGTGCAAATGCGCATGTGCTCTTGTGTGTGCACTTCATGGGTAGGAGGAGTGGGGGCCAGAATGAGAGCTTTTCAGGTAAATAGAATAGTATTTTCAGCACCTGAAAGTTTAATGTCTCAATTAGAAAGACACAAGTAAGGGATTTAGACTCAAATGTCATTGGAGAAGTACAGGGCCCAGATCATGTCAGATTTTACAAGACATTTATAAAAGTTTTGACTTTATACTTAGAACAACGAGAAACTATTACTAGGACAATGGATCAGAATTACATTTTTTTTTTTTAAGTCACACTGTTTGCTATGTGAAGACGGGATTAGTGGAAGCAGATTTAAAGTAGCAAGACCAGCTAGAACTCTGTTAGTGATAATTCAGGTGAGAAATGATGGTGATTTGACCTATCACATGGTAGAAAGAATGAAAACAATGGACAGATTTGAGAGATCAGAGAGGTGTAGAATTGACAACTGTTATAGCTTGATTGTGGAGCCAAAAGAAAAAATGAATCCAGGAAGGTATTCAGGTGTATCTGTCTTGGATTGTTGGTGGGCAGAAGCACCAATCCCTGGAGAAATCATGAATGGTGGGGTGATAAACTGTTTTCTTTAGGACTCATAAAACTGCGTGAAGATTTAGTGAAATCATTTATATAAAAGCAACTGCCATGATGCTCAGTGCATTATAGCTCCTACCTATAGTCATTTTCATTCCCTTCTCTTTTCCAAATGTGTACAAGTAATTTAGTTGCAAACCTGGGAATAGAATCCCAGTCTTCTGTTTACTAGTTTAGTGTTCTTTGTTAACGACTGCTGATCTATAAACAAAGATGAAACATAGGGTTTTTAAAGCAAATATTCATAACTTATGCTGGACTTCCTACAAGCTGACAGCTATCCAACTCATATTTAGTTTCTATTTTAAATGAATCATATGTTCCAAAATAACTGACAGAAATACAGCTTTGTTTCTCAAGCCAATTCTTTTCCATCATTTTTGGACATCATTCAGAGCTATAACAGACTTTCAGGGGGTTTAAAAGCACTCATCCATAACAACAAATGCTAATTATCATAAAAAATAAACAGATCCTGTTAACATCATTGTAAGAATTTCTCCTACTTCAGCACTATATTGCATCCATCCCATCTGTTTGGGGGGTGGAAACAAAGACTGGATGAAAAGATAATTATCATGTATCAAACTGGACAACACAACAAAATAGAAATGAATATGAGTGGGAGGAACAGCATACATAATAAATAAATCTGGAAAGTAAAAAAGGAAATATAAATAAAATGGTATAGTGTGTCCTGCAATAAACAGCAGATACATTAATTCTATAATGGAATCAATAATGTTTATCTTGGGGAAGCTGGATGGCTCAGCAGGTTAAGTGCTTGCTTTGCAGCCCTGGGGACGGAGGATTGAACCTCAACCCTGGCCCGTAAGGACCCATATGCTGAACTGGGGAGTGTTCCCCATTCAGTTCTCACTGGGGTGAGACCCCAGCCCAGTTCGTGCCCTGTGCAGCCCCGCGCCCACCTGTGGAATGAAACTATGTGGAAAAACCAATGATGTGCAAGTATGGAGACTGCTCTAGGCCCTCCCCTTTCTCTGTGTCTATATATCTCTCTCTGTCATAAACAATAAAAAAAAATAATGTTTATCTTGTTGAATATGAGGTGGGTTTCTTTTTTTTTTTCTTTTTATTTCACAGCTCTTCCTATAATCAGATTTCCTCTCACATGATCAAATAATCATGTTGTTCACTTGGAAGTTTAAAATTTCTCTCTGCTGAATTCTATCATTAAAATTCTACCTTGAGACTTCTAAACATATCCAAAAAGACAAAAAAATAAAAATAAAAATCTACTTCTATATATTCATGAATATATTTCGAAGGAAGTCTTCTGTCTCTGTTAGAGTCAGTTCTATCCTATAAAAAACAATTAAGAATAGTCAAGTTCTGGGGAAGCTGGGATGGCTCAGTGGATTAAGCACTCACTTTGCAGCACCGGGGACCAAGGATCGAATCCCAGCTCCGGCCCATGCAGACCCATGTGCTGAACTAGGGAGTTCCCCCAGCTCAGCTCTCTCTCTCTGTCTCTGTATCTCTCTCTCTCTCTGTCAAAAAATTAATAAAATAAATAAATAGAAACTTAAAAAAAAAAAAGAATAGTTAAGTTCTTAAAAGTGGTTAAAATTCAAAGGGGTTCCAAGTGGTCAGTAACAAATGCAATTTGCTCATTGCAAATAATATTAAAAACATGAACAATTGCATACCCCTAAATAGGAACTAGGCTCAACAAGGGCCAGGACTTTATCTCTTCTATTGGCATATACTCATACCTGTAACTGTCCCTAGACTGTAGCAGACACTTAATCAATATTTTTTAATTAAATATTGCACAAATATTATAGCTTTTATCCTCAGAATATTTTTAAGTTATACCTATTCTATGAATAATTTTGTAGTGATTCTAACTTAGAATTAATATTTGAATAATCAAGGACCATTGGAATTTCTAAGTATCTGTGCCACCTTCAAAGTGAGAAGAGTAACCTAGTTGTTTTTTTTTAATAATATAAAAATATTTGAACACATTTTATATATGGTTATGGTCCTCCATTAAAAGTAAATACACCAAATTAATTAACTATATTATCTATTTAAATTTGCCTCAATGATATGTTTATAATATTAAAGCAAAAGATAAAGAACAGCCAAGATCAATTACATATGAAGCTTTTTTTCCAAAGTGTGATTTAAGCTCAGTCACAAATTTCATGATCTCTTTATTCTACCACTCAAAAAAGGAACCACGTGTATGAAATAAAATGTCGTGCACACACATACATACACACAGACACAGAATAGTGAAAAAAGGTGATATTGCCAGTCCTATATATCCATAGGTTTCACTTCCCTGAATTCAACAATCATGGATCTGAAATTATTTGAAAAAAAAGTATGATATTGTTGCTGATGTGTACTATGCAGTTAGGCCTACTGATATGTACAGTTTTTTTTTCTTGTCATTATTCTCTAAACAATACAGTATTCTAACAAAATTTACATAGCATTTGCACTAGATATTGTAGGTAATCTAAAGATGATTTAAAATAAACAGGATGTGCCTATGTTATATGCAAATGCTATGCCATTTTATATGAAGAACTTGATCATCCACACATTTTGATGCCCTCAAGGCTCATGGAACCAATTTGCTGGGGGTACTAAGGGAATAACTGTATATCCATAAACATTTTGAATGTTTGCAAATTTTCTTTCTACTATGAAAAATTTTAAGATGAGGAATAAATACAAAATATCACATGTACACATAACATATGTGTGTCATATATATGTACATGTGCATATACTAGGATATGTAATATTTGGGCAGCATTCACCTGAATTATTTCAGAGGGAATGGAGAAATAAATAATTCATGGACCAATAATATACATGCATGCACATTTATATATTTCTGTATATGACCATCTGTAAACCTGTGGACTAGTTTATAACTGAGTATGCCCTGGACCATCACATTATGAAATCTAGAGAAACCATTCACATAAAAAGTTAAAGTTTTTATAAATATTTTATATTTTTTTAATCAGGGAAGCAAATTTACTTCATTAATATGTATTTAGACTTACTCTTTCTTATACCAATAAAAATTTTTAATTATTTTCCCAACCCTCAAACTTCCTATTCTCTTGGGTAAATTTCTGTTTGTCAATTTTATTGTCAAATGGACCAATTTCTGCACACAGTTCTAAATACTGAATGAATGAACAAAGTGTGTTCTTGGCATACTTTGGGAGAATTTAAAATCAAATGAATTTCGACCTTGATACAAACATCAAGATATTGTGAAATGTCTTAGAATAAAATATATTTTTTTAAATATATACTTTCATTTATTTATTTTTTATTGTTTTTGAGAGAGAGAGAGAGAGATACAGAGAGAACTGAACTGGGGGAACTACCCAGTTCAGCATATGGATCCGCAAGGGCCGGGGACGGGGCCAGGATTCGATCCTTGGTCCTTGGCGCTCACTTCAATCCTCGATCCTCGGTCCTTGGCACTGCAAAGTGAGCGCTTAACCCACTGAATCATCCCGGCTTTCCCGAATAAAATATTTTTAAATTCTAATATAAAGAGCATTGCTTCTTAGACCACTGATAAGTATCATAATATAAAATTCCTTATCACTATATATTAACCAAAATAGTATTGACTTTCTTCAATGTATAACTAAAAAAAATTAATACTTTATTTTTACTAATTACTTTGTTTTATTTATCTATGAGACTTGTTTTTAAAGGACATCTCAAGATAACCATTCATATGCAAAAACAATGTATTAAAACAAGAAAGCACAGATAACCTCTTGCCAGCAAATATTCATTGAAGACACCAAATAAATACCATTTACTAAATTATATTTTCCAAGTCCTTACGCTATGTCTGCACACAAAGAATTCCAAAAACTCTAAGTATTTCATTACACATTATATTGTTTGAAATGTGAGGGAAAAAAAAAAACTTTTTAAAACTTTAGCATGTCATACTGATAAAGGTTATTAACCTTCATAAACTTCTTTATATCTAAACAGCTAAAGAAAATGTTAAAATAAAATTCTGAATCTCTTTACAAATTTTACCAACAGCCAATCATAAAGTTTTAAGTTGGAAAATTATCATGAAATTAGCAGATAAAATCTTTGACTAAATACTTCAGTGTTATATTTCACACCTACTCTGTCTTTCATCCAGTATTATAGTTTTCACTAATTGATCCTTTCCAGGAAGAAGTAAAAGTGCTTCTTTTAAAAATACAAAGAAAAAGTATACAATTTAGTTGTTGTTTTGTTTGGATATATAAAATTAGTGTTGCTGTTTGATTCCAAACATTTTTGCATCTTCCATTTAAAAAACAAAACAAGACTGCAAGAATCTCAAGTAAGTTTCATAAAATTATATTGAAAATGTAACCCCAAAGGCCACTGATTTTTCTTACCAGTGCTGTCATCATATACAACTGTGACAGTTTTCCACTTGAAGAACTGCACCAAGTCCAAAATGGCACGACTGAGTGAAGAGAAGTCTGGGTAGAGACTGACGTAGAAGGAATCTTTGTTGTCTGACACCTGGTGCTTCCAGCGGGTCTGTATGTGGGGAACTCCCAGAGCATTGCAGATGGACTGCACAGCATTTGCTGAAGAGCTGTGTGAAGGTCCGAAGATGGCAGCCACCCCAAGAGACAACTGATCACAGGCTGGAGAGGAGATAGAAGTCCGTCAATAACAAGAAGGGTGATGCCAGTGTGCCAACACCACTACATTATTGTAAACCCAAAGGTATTATCCCAAAGATTTATTTTCCTTTGATATAACACTTCGCTAATTTTACCTTTTGTCTAACTCTGAACATTTTCAGTTTATGAGAAGGGAATTAAGTCACCCAAACATCTGCAGTTCAAACTTTGCAAATAATGTCAAGGGAGGGAAAGAGGTCAGGAGAGAGAGGAGAGATACTCTAGAACTCAAGGGAGAAATGTTCGTTTTGGAAAAATAGTTTATATTAGGAGTTGGAGGAATAGTGCATTTTTTCCCAAATTCACTAGCCATTCCCTATAATTTTAATTTCTTAATCAGAAGACCTTTGGTTTTCCCTCCCCATCCAAAAACAGTGGCCACACCTAGCTAAGTGTTCGCATATATCTGATGATTGAAATCAAGCACCCACACAAAACTTGACATGGCTCAAAAATGATTTCAAATGGATTAACCTCATTAAGTAGAAAGAACATCAAAGTCATTAGATAAGCATTTACTTAACTTTACTTATTTCGATTTTGGTACTATAAGTCTTTTGTAGGGGTCTAAATTATTTTTTAAAGTTCACATTTATTCCTAAAAAAATTTTAATAATTGCAATAATAAAGAGAGGCATATACAATAAAGTTGAAGATGATCAAGTGAAAATAGATATACTATGATAGACCTTGAAATTCTGTAAGATACACTGAAGTGAGTTTGAGTCTAGAAAGTAAATAATTACTAAAAACAAAAATCATCCTTAAATATTTGAAGATAAAGCCTGTGAAAGAGGTTTATGTTTGCTTTATTGACTGGCAAAGAAACAATTAGGACAAATAGTTAAAAACATTTCATAAATTTTGATGCAATTTAAATTTAAAAATTAAATTTAGAGGAAAACAAGTAATGTTCAAAACTGGAAATATCTGCCCATCCTGATAACATTTGAAAAAAAACTAAAAAGACCTGTTATTGGGATTTAGGCGTCAATTGGTGTTCAGACCCAATTCTTCCAAAATATTTTATGATTCTAATGTGGAAAATTTTAACAAAATTTCCTCTCAATGAATTTACTGTATAAAATTCAATGTAGTAGATATATAATTCTTAAGCATAGAGGTATTTAATAATTAAGTAAATTTTGATAGAAAAAAACCCACTTGTTTGAACTTCTTCCAAATTCAATACACTCTAAATAATTTTTTTAAATATGTATATTCTTACTTTTAAAATAATGATTGCAATTTTGAATCAGTAGAAAGGCTAGAATCTAACATTGACTCACTCAGATCTTAATTTACATACATTGAGAATAAAAGATCTTTTATTCACCAAGTTTTTGACAAATCACAAATCAAGGAAAGTGAAAAGCATTATACTAGGCTATTTAAAAAGTTCCTAAGTGTATTTCAAATAAGAATTAGAGTTTTCAGGGTCAATTAAAAGCAATGTATGATTCAAATAATAAGTTGAGCTTTATTGCATCAAAGTATTCACATATTGAACAAAACTATATTACCTATAAAAATATAAGACCATTTATCAGATAAAATATTAAAATTTAAAATTTTGATTATTTTACTTTTTGCTTCTAAACAAAATTTCAACATTTTAAGAATTTCCAAATTTAATATTTAAGTTATTTTGTAACTAATCATTGATATCTTTATGCATATTTACTGAGTACCCCACAAGGTTCAAAATAATATATTACGTAGGTCCCTCCCTTATACTATCCTCTTATACATTGCTTCACAAGAGCTTCACAAGGTAAGATCTAAGCCATAACAGTAACTGTTTCACCATCTCACAAAGAAAGTTATTCATACACTTATTTGAGCTTTTTCTAGCTTCTGCTCAAAGTCACTTAATAAATTTGATTCCTAATGGATGATGAAGTCTGTAAATTCCTTCAAATATTTTGAAAACTAAACAAGTTTCACACCTGATAATTTTTTTAGGGTACCCCAGGCTAGTAACCTGTTAGTTGATAGAACATTCTAGTCTATTTTTTTGTGTGTGTTGCTCCTTTCAAGTCACCATTAAGAAATCTATTAATATTTAATTTACACTGCACTCATATTCCATATTCTTTGGTCTAAATGATTTCAATTGAGACAGAGCCTCTTCTTCCTAATGGAAATAATCATAAACTATGTCACTAATCAAATGCACTTGTCTTGCAGTTAACGACTTACTTTGCAATTATGATGAAAAATGTAGTATTTCACAATAACCTTTATCCTCTTTTCAACCTTTAAAAAAACCTTTTGTTACCCTGATGTGGTTTTGAAATATAGAAACTTATTTGTATTCATAAAGATATGAATTCAAAAGACAGGGAGAATATATAGGCTTTGATAAACATTAGTTAGCTTGAGAAAAATAAGGATTCTTTCATCTCAAGAAATATTGTACCTTATCAGCTTCCATTAATATTAATGAGATTTGAAGACATCTGCACCAAGTTAGAATTATAAGTAATTTTGTACATTTGCATCAATGTAAAGTAGCTAATAAAACAAAATTAACATTATGGAAAATAAAACATTGTTTTGAAAATAGAAATTTGGAACAAATACTTTGTAAGCCCACTCCCCTGAGAAAAATCTATATTATGAAATTTAATTCTTGTTACATGAATGCTAACTAATCAAAGAAACAAGATTACCTATTCAAAGTAAGTCTATGGAAATATCTCTCAAAACACATTTACTACTAAGACTTTTGTTTGGTTAAAATAATGCCTTGATAATAGTTTCTTTATTACCTCCCTTCATATATGAATGTTAAATATATATTTCACAAATTTATTTTTTATTCTTACCATTTAAAACAGTTATACAACATAATAAATGATATAGCAAAATTAATAAAGTATTCTAATTATTTCTGCTATAATCCAATTTTTATATCATTATCCACTTATTTTCAGTCAAAAGAAACATTAAGTGGCTTTAAAAAATGGGCATGCAGCATATATAAATAAAAAGTTGTTCAAAATTTTTCAATAAAGTTTTAGATCGGGCTGACATTTTGAAGTCACTTGGAACCAGAGGACTTTGAAGGCAATCAGTAAATTGAGACCACAATAATAACATAGTGGAATTGACAGAAAATGCAACTAAATTGTAAGAATGGATTGATAAACCTAGTAAAATCCATTAATACATATTGTTTTATTTCAGGTGGGTTCTGAAAAATAGAAATAATTTATTAACAAAACAAAAATTGGAAGGGAAACAAAAAAGAATTTTACTACCACAGATCTATTGCATGTCTTGTTACAAATGTAAATTTATTTTTGCACTCGGAATTCATATCACTTTACCTTCCCTGATAAAATTTATGTGCATTTTGAAAAGAAACCTTTCATAAAAATATTCCTAATGACTTATCAATTATATTTGGAATTTAAAAATTTCTCAAGAACATCTGGAAATTTAAATTTCAGAAAAAATAATGTTAAGTACACATCAATTACCTTTCTTGGATGCTTCAAAACTGTCATAGAGGTTTATCTTCTGCGTGTCATAGGTTAGGGTAGTATTGGGCAACAAGGTTCTGTTTCTGTTGATAGTGTTCACAGCAAATCTGAATGCAAGTTCCTCAGCTCCCATAGGTCCAGATTCCACATATTCAAAAATACCACCTGACGTAAAGAAAGAATAACACAGCTCTTACAAGATAGAAAAAATGTCAAACTTTTCTAAACTTCTATGTATGTGTGTATGTTTTCATGTTTGTGCCGGTATGTGTGTGTTTATGTATAATTAGTTTAAGTATATAGATTTGTACTTTCTTTTTCTATGAACGTGATACATTTACCGGTAGTATATGCCCCTTTAGAGGAATTCACACTGTCAAAATTATTTTGGTATTGCTGCTAAAATTTAATGTTATTTAAACACAATTTTCCCTTTTATCTTTAGTAACTGCTTATTCTAGGGCCTACATATGAGAAGGCATCCAGAAAGTTTCCAGCGATGGATTCATTCTCACTATATTGACAAGGGCTGGATATTTTTCAGACAGCTCTCATATACAAATCTTTCCTTAAGAGCTAGAGGATGTTGGGATGGCTTAATGGGTTGAGCGCTTGCTTTGTAGCCCCTGGGAACAATGATCAGTCCTGGCCCCAGCCAGTGCAGACCCATCTGCTAAACTGGGCTGTGCTTCCCATGCAGAAGGCCCCCAGTTAGGTTCTCACACACCCCTATCCCCCTGGTTTGGCCCCTTGTTCAAGGGGGTGTGCCTCCCATGCAGGAGGCCCCCAGCCCAGTTCCCACCCTGTGAAGCCCCTGCCCACCTGTGTGAAACAAAACCACGTCAAAAAACTGAGGTACAACTATGGAGACTGCTCTGAACCCTCCCTCTTCTCTCTGTGTCTGTCTATAACAATAAAATTAATCTTCAAAAAAATGTTTTTAATAAAATGATGTTAGAATATTAAGTAGTAGCAGAAAAATAGATGAGTAGCTATAGGATAACATGAAATCTGAGGGTGTTTATGTATCTGTTTCTTTTATGATGAAAAGGCCAAAATATTTATGTCCTTGTGAAAGAACAATAAATAAAAGGCTGAGAAATGAAGGAACAATTGAGGAAGCCAGGTGGCTCAGGAGCAAGAGAAGATCAAATCGGAAGCATGGGAAAGATGCTAAACCTTGGGGAAGAGGACATCTTGCTTATTTTAGCTAAAGTAACTTATCTATAATCTGCTGATGTGAAGATTGGCAAGAAATTGAGACCGCATATTTTATCTATTTTCATTGTGAAGTAGAAAATAAAGTTCAATTCATACAAATCTCTGAGGAAAAAATCAGTTATTTTTATTTTAAAAAGTGTATTTTTGGCTTTAAAAATTGCTAACAAAAATTGAAATGCAAAGCATTTTCTATTATACCTATTCATAAATCTACAAAAGATTAGTTAACATGAGTTTGAACAGGGCTTTTC
This sequence comes from Craseonycteris thonglongyai, assembly GCA_004027555.1. NCBI lineage: Eukaryota > Metazoa > Chordata > Mammalia > Chiroptera > Craseonycteridae > Craseonycteris > Craseonycteris thonglongyai. Next base: position 6,067 of record PVKE010007160.1, on the reverse strand, counting down.
TCCTTATATAGCTTAAGATATAATATTCATGTTGTGTTATGTTTATCTCCAATAAAATATTTACTTTTAAACTTACTCCTTTTATTATGAAATGTTAGAATTATATGTACTATTTCATGATACATGAAGAGAATTTGTAACCTAAGGAGTTAACAAATTATGTTTGGTGGGTAAAATACATCCCAATGTAATAACAATCATAGAACTATATGATACTAAAGCAACATCTTAGTAATCTATAATCATGCACTTCCTTGAGACTAATACCCAGAATCGCCCAATTTCATATTTTGAAGAACCTAGTGACCAATTTCTTGTTATCCTATTCTCTATAGGATACAAGAAAAATTTCACTGCTTTCTTATATCCTACCTTTGGCTTTTGAAATTAAGAAGAACTTCTTTCAGTATTTTGAGGTATCTTTCTAGAAACAATAACATTCCTCATTATAATGGTCCTAAGTTCTTCCAAGCATATAGATTAATTAGTACCTTTGTCAATATATTTTTTAATTTATTTATTTGTTTGTTCGTTTGTTTATTGTTTGAGAGGTGAGAGGAAGGGGGCCCAGAGCAGTCTCCATAGTTGTGCACCATTCGTTTTGACATAGCATTCCACATAGGTGGATGTGTGGCCACGTGGGCACCTCTCACATGGGAGGTGAAAACCTTGACCATCATCTCAGTGGTTACCGGTTGCGCCTCAGTTCAGCATAGGGGTTTGCACAGGAGCTGGAATTTGATCCCCAGACCTCAAGGTTGCAAGGCAAGTGCTCATCCTGTTGAGCTATCCCAATATCCTCATGTTGTTAATATTTTAAATAAACTAAAAACTATACAAACATGTGACCAATGAAAATTTTCTGTAAAACGTCCTGAAATTTTTTGTTAGCACACTTTGTAGTTCTTCAACTACAGAAGAAATGAAGGCTACCTTTGCATACCTCCTCCTCCATTTACCATATGCAATTCAACTGAAATTTGTATTCAGGATTTGGAAATAAAAAGCTTCTGATTTGTATTCAGAATTTGGAAAAAGAAAGAATATGAATCAGAAGGCAGTATATAAACTGAATCAAGTTGCAGAATATGTCATTGTCCCATTGCAAAAAGATTGGTTGTGCTCAGTTACATAAATGTGCATTATTTTTAAAATAAATAAGCTTTTATCTTTATAAACCTCCTACTGTTTCCATCATACTTTTCACAGTGAATGAAAAATAGGTGTTGATTTTTCTTCCCAGAAATGAACCCTTAAAAATTATAGGAAAAATCTTGCAGTTACACATTCAAATAGTATTAATTTTAAAGAAGACATACTACATACTGCGAAGGAAATTGGAAAATGATTATTTAAATTTTAGCAATTTAAGACCTAGAAGAAATGCCTACTGATTGGGAAGGCAGATGGTTGCATAATATCAAGATAGAAATGAAATAGATCAAACTGAGATAACAGAGGACACAGCCACATGAATAATCACCATATAAACAGTATAAATAACACCAACTATGTGAGGGCAAAGAGCACACACTTTAATTATATTGATTTTTTAAAAAATATTTCAGCTAAATGAAAAGAAAAATGTGATTAAATGAGCAAGTCTCTTAATTATCAAGACCTCCATTTCTTTTCTGCAAAATGAAGGAACTGGGTGAAGATCCTTGAAGAGTCTTGAAGAAACTTGAAGATCAACGATTCAGTAAATTTTCATGATTCTAAGATTACTGAAGAACTGCACAGTAAACTGGGGAGCATCACTGACTCCATCAGAATTTAAGTTGATTAAATGCCAATCTCTTGCACATATGGCATACTCCTTAACATTCTAATTTGCATTTGCAAAAATATATATTTACTTGAGAAATCTTGTATCAGAATACAACTAAGTCCAATCAATAGAAATACAAATGTAAATCATTTTTTTAAGATTTATTTTATTGTTTTTGACAGAGAGAGACAGAGAGAGAGACAGAGAGAAGGGGGAAGGCCCAGAGCAGTCTTCATAGTTGCACATCATCAGTTGTCCACATGGTTTCATTCCACGCAGGTGGGTGGGGGCTGTGCAGGTTGGAAACTGGGCCAGGGGCCTCCTGCTAGGGAGGCACATTCCGACGAGCTGGGAGCCAAACCAGGGGCCTCCCAAATGGGAAGCTCACCCCAGTGAGAACCAAAATGAAGGTCACATTCCAGTTTAGCATATGGGTTCACATGGGCCAAGGCCAGGATTTGAACCTTGGAACCCCGGGCTGCAAGATGAGTGCTCACTCTCTGAGCCATCCTGGCATCCCTAAATGCAAATATATTTTGAGTTTGCAAAGAGCATTTATATGCTATGAGGCTAAATTAAAGATATTAAAATAAACTTTCTTAAGTTTAAATCTAGAAATAGTAAAATAATGCTTAGCAAATTAATATTTAAAAAATCAAAAATCAATTTAATAGTAATAATGTAATGCAAAAGCAACCTAAATATGTAATTTGATATTACATACAAAATAATTTACATTACTTTTATGGACCCTAACATTAATTCCTTTTATTCCCCATTACATATATTTTGAAGTTTATTAAAAATATCTTCTTATGCTATTAATTGTACTATATATATGAGCCATGTATTTTTGTGTGTTTGTTTTGTTTCAAAGGAAGGAGAAAATAAAAATAAAAAAGGAAATGTTTACTTTTAAATTTGGGGCAAGATTTGTTTTAATCCTTTAAAATATTTGTGTTTCCCCTTTTTAAAACTATATTATTTTTTTAATATATCTTTTTATTTATTTATTTATTTATTATTGTTTTTGACAGAGAGAGAGAGAGAGAGAGAGAGAGATACAGAGACAGAGGGAAGACTGAACTGGGGGAGCTCCCCAGTTCAGCATACAGATCCACACGCCGGCGCCGGGATCCTCGGTCCTCAGCGCTGCAAAGTGAGTACTTAACCCACTGAGCCATCCCAGCTTCCCCTAAAACTATATTATTAATCAAACATAATGTATACTGAGATTGCTAAAAAGGTTACCATTTGTGTTACCATTAATAACACCGCTTCATCTTCTTCATGAAGTCTACCTCTTCACAAATCTATCACTGGAACAGATTTCAAGCCTCCCACTTGCAACACCTTTTCATTCTTCTTTTCTAGTATTTCTAACAGAATCAAATAACGAAACCTTCTATTACCATATGCAGCTCCTCTGAAAACCCTTTGAGGATAGCAGAGATAACTTATTAATCTTTGATTTGTTATATTTGGCATCCATCATCTAGTGTGTTAAATAAATACTCAAAGAATAAACTACTTATATGGGGAGGGAAAATGAGGGTAATGTGTTAATATAAAATAAAGAAAATTAAAATCATATTTTATATCAGCATAACATAAAACAAACACTTTAGAAATGGCCATAATTTATTTTCCTTTTCCCAGACAACTAAGAGAATCACGTGGAACAGGACTGTGTCCCTTCCTCTGTGTTTCTCTTCTAAGTAATCCAGAAAACCTCCCTGATCTGCCAAAGTTCTTTACAAATTACAAAGTGTTATGTTATTTTATACTTCGGACAGTATCTGGAATGATGACTATATCTGTAAGGCTAATTATATAAAAGTTTTATTCTTCATAAATGCTTCTAAAATTCATTAGTTAGTGCGACTAACTAGCCTAAAAACTCTTGTGCATTTGCTCCATGCTGAGTCCCCAACTCTTAGCTGAGCCTTTGTCACACATTAGGTTTCAACAATATTTCTTGTGCTAATATAATGTATTAACCTGCAAAATCAAGAAATACTTTTGAGCAATAATTCTGCAGAATAAATTTTATTCGTAGAAAAGGCAAACTACATAGATACTGAAGAATTAGATAAATTACACTAGAAATTATGCATGTTCAAAGATGTGCTTAGTGGTATCATTTATAATGATGAAATAAACTAAAAACAATGTAAATGTACATAATCAGGGGCTTGATTCTATATATTACAGTAAATCACTGATGAAATATTATGCAATCATTAAAATGCTTGGAAGATGTACATTTCTTGACATAGAAAAACATTCAGGATATAGTTCAAATAAAATAGTAGATCAAAAATAGTAGGCCAGCACATTTTTAAAAGTCTGAAGTCAACCAGCTTGGGTTCATAGCCCAGTTTAGCATTTACAATGAGTGGTCTTAGACAAATTACTTAACTTCTTTACATCTCATTTGCCCTATTAAAAAAACTTGCTATGCTATTTTATTTGTAGTACCAAATACCAATTTTATAGGTTTGTTGTGACGGTTACATGAGAAAATAAATTAAAATTCTTAGAACAGGGCTAGCTCAATAAAGCTTAGCTATTTCATCATATTTACATTTATACATTTACCTATAGATATAAAATAAATATCTATACACAGAAATATGTCTGAAAGTATACACACCAAAATATTAATGGAAAATATCTATGAAAATAAGATTATAGATGCTATTTTCTGAACTCCTTGAAATAAAAATAATATTTATATATTTGAGGTGTCTTTACAGAAAGAAACTTTATTTTTAATTGTTGAATTTACTAGAGGTGACATTGGTTGGCAAACATTACATAGGTTCCAGGTGTACAATTCTACATTACATCGTCTATGTATTGCATTATGGGCTCACCACCCAGAGTCAGTTCTCTTTCCATCACCATATATTTGATGCCCCTTCCATACTCTACTACCCCCCTCCCACTCCCGCCCCTTGCCTATCTCCCCTTTTACCCACAGGTAAGCACTATTGACTGTGACTATGAGTTTTTGTTTCTTTGTTATTTTCAGTTTTCTATTCCATCTATAAGAGAAGTCATATGTTTCTTGATTTTTTTTTCAGTCTGACTTATATCACTTTATATTACGATCTCAACGTCAATCTATGTTGTCACAAATGGCAGTCTTTCATCTTTTCTTATCACTGAGTAGTACTCCATTGTGTGACTGTACCACAACTTCTTTATCCAGTCATCTATCAAAGGACACTTTGGTTGTTTCCATGACTTGGCCACCATGAGAGAATACATTTTTTTTTAAGATTTTTTTTTGTAAGATTATTTTTATTGTTTTTAACAGAGACAGAGAGAGACCAAGACAGAGAGAGACAGATAGAAGGGGCAGTGGGAAGAGCAGTCTCCATAGTTGCATGTCTTTTTTTTGTTGTTGTTAAATTTAATGAGGTGACATTGGTTGGTAACAATTAGATAGTTTCCCGATGTACAACTCCACATCACATCACCCATGCATCACATTATGTGCCCAGCTCCCAGTATCAGCTCCTCCTCCATCACCATATATCCGGTGCCCACTCCCACCTCTCCTCCCAACTCTCCCTCCCCCCTCCTTCCACCTCTCCAGGTAACCACTAAACTATTGAGTGTGTCCATAATGCTGGTGCCATCTCCCACCTCTCCCCTCCCACTCTTCTTCCCACCTCCTCCCCTTCCCTCAGGCAATCATCAAGCTATTGAGTGTGTCCATAGGTCTCTGAGTCTTTGTTTCTTTCACTTTTATATTCCACCTATAAGTGAGGTCATATGTTTCCTGATTCTTTCAGTCTGACTTATTTCACTTAATAAGATGGTCTCTAGGTCCATCCATACTGTCATAGTGACTGTATTTCACCATTTCTTATTGCTGAGTAGTATTCCATTGTTTAAATGTACCACATCTTCTTTATCCAGTCATCTATCGAAGGGCATTTTGGTTGTTTCCATGTTCTGGCCACTGTGAAGAGTGCTGCGATGAACATGCAGGTACAAACATCTTTAAAGATTAAGGTTTTCAGGTTTTTTGGGTAGATGCCCAGTAGAGGGATGGCTGGATCATATGGTAATTCCATTCCTAGTTTTTTGAGGAATCTCCATACAGCCTTCCATAGTGGTTGTACCAGTTTACATTCCCACCAGCAGTGTATGAGGGTTCCTTTTTGTCCACAGCCTCTCCAGCACTTGTTATCCCTTGTCTTGTTGATGATAGCCATTCTAACAAGTGTAAGATGGTATCTCATTGTGGTTTTTATTTGCATCTCCCTAATTGCTAGTGAA
>PVKE010007159.1:0-51673 GCA_004027555.1 Craseonycteris thonglongyai | reverse complement strand
GGTTCTTGGCTTGAGGGGGTGTGCCTCCCATGTGGGAGGCTCCCAGCCCAGTTCCTGACCTGCATGGCCCCCATCCACCTGTGTGGAATGAAACCATGTCGAAAACTGATGGTGTGCAAATATGGAGACTGCTCTGGGCCCTCCCCTTTCTCTCTGTTTCTCTCTGTCTCTGTCTCTCTCTGTCTCTGTCAAAAACAATAAAATAAATATATTTTTTAAAGTTATAATGTCTTTATTGATCTCCCTTCATCAGTGAGTCAATGAATATTTCATGTGGTACCTTAGTGGACAGCCTCTTTTTCTTCCATATTCAAGTAGGTGCATTCATGTGAACTATAGACACGGATTTTGTTTTTCTGTGAGACTCCTGTTCATTTGAATTGAGTGTTCTGTCAACTTTTTGTGGTAAGAGGTAAGTATTTCAACAATTCCCTACCCTTCTGCTTGAAAGTCCGCCTCACCCTGTTCTGTTATCTTCTCTTTGTGCAGAAGAAGTAAATAATTGATTTATCTGCTCAACTGCATGCTTTGCTGTGTCTCAAAGACTTCCTTTTCTGGCTTTCCTTGAGAGTTAAAAATTTATATTTTCTTGCTGTTGTTGCTGATTGTATAAAGGATTTTGATCTTGTTTTAAGTTCAGTTTTACAAGTTTGGATTTCCATTCTTTAGTAACATTTTGTCCCCTAAACAATAAATATTTTACAGCTTTTTCTTGAGTTTGTTCAATACTCTATTTTACTCCTAGTTTGTTTCTTTTTTTATGTATACTTTAAGAAGGTATTGCTCTACCTGTTTTTAATTTCTTTATTTCCTTGGAAAGGCAAACTATTGCCCCTCTCTCTCTCCTCTTTCCCTCCCTCCCATCTTTCTTCTATTACTTAAAATAACCTAAAAGCTGAAGTACAGTATCCACCCCAGGGCTCCTATTTTTTCTATTTCTAAAAGCACCATCAATCAGAACTTACACCTATACTGAACAGCAGTTCTCAAATTAGAATTGCCAATTGTCATCCACCTAGTGCCATTGGTCCTTGGGGTGTAATCTAAGCTCTGTTCAGGTGAAATAGAATATACATCAGGGGACACAAAAGAACAAAGACCATCATTTTCTGAGCTCCCACCTACCTAATCACCAGAAGGCAAGACTCAGCACAACAAACACTTCAGCCCTAGGAGTTAAATGTTTCACACCAGGGTATGTGTCTGAAATGTATATTAATTTCTGGAATAACAAAGAAAATTGATGAATTTCATAGAACACAAAAGAAATTATGTTGTACATTAAATTCAATTTAAATAAAATAATGTACACATTATATTTTTAAGGTATTTTCCAAGTTGCAGGTGAGAACTCACATATTTTTAAAGCAATATTCAATATAATAAAATTCCAAGTCAATGAAATTGAAATAGTGCCTTAGACATTACTGTAAGCAAATTTGGTTTGTATTTGGTTAATTCAGTTGTTCTAAAGTTTTTTTCTTAAATAATACTTTTGAAAAATTTTCATGATGAGTAGTAGCATTAGTTTGATTCAGTTCATTGCAAGACATAAAATAAAAAGACCTAACAGATTATATGGTTTAAGGTGACAATGAAAAGGTCTGGTTCTGAAAATTTTATTTCAGCCAAAGCAGCAAAAAAGGGATCAAATGAAACCATTGGCATTTGCAAACATTAACTCTGCCTTCTAAGAGAATCAGCAGCAGCAGAAGAAAAATGCATTGTCTTAAGATGTGTAGGTCACTATTTGATGAAGTTACTCCTGATAGGCAGTAAGAAGAAAAGGTCAGAAAGGGCCTACTAAGAAGCAAGAGTTTAAAAAAAGCACAGCAAAATTATATCAGACTTCCTCTGTCCCTTGTGTCAGAATTTCTAGCTTTCATGACTGTCAGGTGTTTTCTGTGTGCATACAGTTGAGGTTTAATATCACAATCTACATATACCTTTAAACAAGAATGTGCGAGAGAATTTGTAGGGCAGTAAAATGACTTTGTATGAAACCATAATGGTGGATATATATCGTTATACATTTGTCTAAACCCAAAGCATGTACAACACCAAGAATGAACTGTAAACTGTGGTCTTTGAGTGATGATAATGTATCAATGTGGGTTCATCAACTGTGACAAACATACCACTCTAGTGGGGGAGGTTGATAACTGGGGAGGCTGTGCATGTGTGGGGACATGGGGTATATAAGAAAGCTCTCAATTTTGCTGTGAACCTAAACTGTTCTAAAAAATAAATCCATGGAAAAGAATGTACACAGCAAAGACCTCTTCACTTACCTTGCCTCCTCTCTTCAGGCATTTTGTTCAGTTTTCAAATGCTTTGGAGTAACAGAGAAAGCACACAAGTGGCCTCCAAACATGTCCTATGTCTAATGTGACCACAGACTTGATCAATTATATAAGGCATTTTGGGGAGGGAAGGGGCCACTACAATTAATTGTGTAGGGACGACAGGCACCTGGGACTATTCCAGCTAAACAGGACACATGATCGCTTTACCTAATATTCCACACTTTACCAGCATTTTTAGACTATGAGAATAATGCAGCAACACAATGGAAAGTTTGAAAACCTGGGAGAATAAAAGCACAATTCGACCATCCTAAGAACAAACAAATAAACAAACAAAACCACTCAGTTAATAATTTTGAATTCTTTTTCAATGTTTTCCAGTTTTCTTTTTTACAACTATTAGTCTTAATGGGTATGTAATTTTGTGCCCTGTGTGTTTCTCTTGACATTTTCTGTTGCTAGTTTTCAAATCATTTTAACATCTATTTCAGTATTCCAAGGAGAAGCTGTATCTGTCATTTATTTAGGCATGCTTTGCCAGTGTTTGAATGTTTTAGCTGCATCTAAAGAGTAAGCCTTTGCTATTCAAGGTGTGGCCTGTAGGCAGCTAGCATGGGAATTACCTGAGAGCTTGTTACGAATGCAGAGTTGCAGGCTGCACCCCAGACCTACCGAATCTGACCTTTAAGACCTCCAAGCAATGCACATCGAATTTGAGGAACACTGAGTTAGTCTACTTGTAAATAATGCTGCTGTGGACAACTTTGTGCATATGCATTTCTCGTGCTTGTGGGTAGTTTCGCTGTATTCAATGGCCAGAAGTGAGATTTTGAGTTCAAAGAATTTGCAAATTTTTAAGCTGGCCAGAACTGCAAGAGAGTGATTTCAAGAGTCAAAAAGGTAGGTATAATAGAGCGCTGTAACCTGGTGATTGGCCCAATTTGTCAGCTGGTGGATTATGATTGAACTTTTGGGGCACTCTGGTGTTAAAAGTCCTTCAAAGAAGACTCAGTCTCATCTGAAAGCAGAGCCAGAGGAGAAGGACTGTCCGGTTCACCTCCCTAACCCATAGACTCACAGGGTTTCTTACAGTGCCCATTATATTGCAAGGCTGACAACTCCTAAACATTCCAGATACAAGTCAGAAATCTCCTCAAATTTCATGTATAGGGAATTCATTCCTGACTTCTCTGACTCACGAAGAAAAAGAAAATCTTTCGGGGGCTTTGGATTCACCTTCCAAGCCACAGTAATTCTAGCTTTGTTCTGGCATTCATAACCCAAAGGATCACTGTGCTGCTTCTTTGATGGCTCCCTAAGCCTTGTTTCAGCCCCAGGAGCTGCTGACATTTTCTTTCACAGATAATCTCAGTCCTTTTGGAGTGTGTAATTCCAATGTTTATGCCATCCTCATCAGGATTCCTCATGTTACCTAGGCTTTTCTATACTCATCACTGCTCTTGTATCTGCCCGGCATCTCCAGTTTTTTAGGTGGCCTCTGGGTTGCTGTTTTTCTTGGGACAACGTCACATTTTGAGGTTTATGATATGTTTTGCTGATAGTGATATTGTGCAGATCCTCAGTTTAATTTGTAGTGTTCTCAAACCTGTCCATCAAAACTGCCACATATCAAGCCTGCTTACTTGTGTGGATGTGTGAGACAGAGTCTAGCAACTTCATCCTGTTTGGTTTCACCTTCATTTAAGGATGATCACAAATGGACATCTGGATTTGTCTTAAGATTACCGGGATATCACTATTCATCCTGACAAACTTGATTAGATCAGGAACATGCCTTTACTATTTCTTCTGAAGACATTTTCCTCAATTTAGTTGTTCTCCCATCGTTGACAGAGCTTAATGTTATCTCACAGAGAAGTGGAGGAGTGCCTTCCGTGACCTACTCTTCCTTATGGCATTCAACCTGTGAGTTCCACTTCATGTTTATGGCGTCATCTTTTGTGTTCAAGCACAGTACTAAAATAAGCATCATTTGAAACTCTCTCTCTCTCTGTGTGTAAGGGAGGGATGGAGAGAGAAAGAGAGTCTAACTGATCTTTACCCATAGTTCATTTTGTTCTGAGATGATAGGCTAAGTGGAGTAACTTTTCCCCAAGATGGCTACCATTAAGTCCCCCCTATATGCTCAAGCCATTCTCTCATTGAGCAATAGAATCTATGCCTTCACTCTTTTGAGTCTGGATTGATCTGTGAATGCTGTGACCAACAGAATATAGAAGTGAGGCTTGGTCATAAAAAAGCTTATAGCCTTTGTCTGACTATCATGGAATGATCTCTCTGGGGGAATCCAGCCATGACATAAGAAATATGACTACTCCAAAACTACCATCCTGTGAGGAAGCCCAAAGTAGCCACATAGAGAAGCCACATTAACAGGAATATGACTAGTAAGCTCATAGCTATCCCACCTGTCAGACATGGGAATGCAGAAACCTTTAGAAGATGCCAGCCTTTGTCTCCACACAACTAAAATTATATGAGGGACCCCCAAAGAGAACCATCCAGCTGAGCCTTTAAAACCCCAGGTCCATGAAAGATAACAGTGAGTAGTTATTGTCAACCATTGAGTTTGGGGGGTGGTTTGTTATGCAGCAATAGTTAACTGGAACATTGAGTATCTATTTTTGGTAGGGCAACCTCTCAGATCCAAGATAGTGAAACAACTGTGTCTGCGATTATGTGCAAGGTCTGATTCTGCTTGAACATGCTATTAAAAGCTATGGCATGCTAAATTACTCTGGAAAGGGTAAAGTGTTGTGGTGACTTTAGTTTTCTATCCAAATGTGGCTTGAATGTGTTATTCTCCAGAGATGGATGATGAAGGACATTGGTTACATGCTGATGGACTAGCTATATTCTAGGACTTTATTCTTTGAGAGTCTGACATTACTATTCAACATAGTATGAAAATTGGCAATAGTCAAAGAAAATTAAAAGAAGAGGCCATATATACAGAAATCACCTGCTCCAGTCACTTATTTTTTATTTTTTAGATTAGATAAACAGAGGTGCACAGAGGTCATGTATCTTGCTCAGATCACAGATCTGTTTGATGTCAAAGCCAGGATAAGAATTCAGGTCTCCTGGCCTAGGCGTGGCTCCTTTTACCATATCACTCTACCTCTTAGAATTTAAAGAAACACTGAGGAAGTTAGTAAGCAATGTGGTTTTCTCTTCTTTTCCATTTATGCTGTATGTCCTACGTGCTACTGATCTGTACAATGGGCTAAAACCTACCGGATATGATTATTGTGAGGCTTAAAGGAAATAGCTTATAGAAATCATCTGGCACTTCCTGAGTACTCAATAAATGTTAAGAGGAAGCCGGGATGGCTCAGTAGGTTAAGTACTCGCTTTGAAGCCCTGGGGACCGAGGATCGAATCCCGGCCTTGGCATGTGTGGACCCATATGCTAAACTGAGGTGTGCTTCCCATGCGGGAGGTCCCCAGTTCGATTCTTGGCCCCCAGTTTGGACCCTGGCTTGAGGGGCCATGGCTTCCATGTGGGAGGCCCCCAGCCCAGTTCCCGCCCTGAACAGCCCCCACCCACCTGTGTGGAACAAAACCATGTCAAAAACTGATGATGTACAACTATGAAGACTGCTCTGGGCCCTCCCTCTTCTCTCTGTCTGTCTCTGTCTCTCTGACTCTGTCAAAAAATAAAATAAATCTTAAAAAAAAAAAGTTAAGTATTCTCTTCAAGAGCCTGGTTAAACAAATTCTTTGGGATCACCACCGCAAGGACCTTTAAATTGAAAGAACTTTTCCTACAAACAACACCCTAGGTATGGGAAAACCACCACTAGAGAGGACTACAGAAGGGGATTCAGTATCCACCCAAGTTCTAACCCAGACAAGTAGACATTTAAATGACCTGTGAGAACAGAAAGGAGTGGGATGTGGGTAATTAGCACGAGTGCATGGAATAATTCACCATTCTGCAAAGAGAAATAGAGAGAGCCTGAGTCAGCTCTGGACACAAGAATGAGAAGAGGGCAGGTCTGGATATCTGGAGTTCTTTCTGTCAACTTTTTATAAAAATAAGCATCTCTAGCTGTCTGTCTGTCTGCTGAGGAGACGATCCATCACCCCGGTCTGTGAAAGGAGCTTTTCCTTGGGCCCGTCTCTCCAGACTTTTGTTGTGGTTACTTGTCTCACTGTGGTTATCCCCATGTCTGCTTTTCTGTCTCCCTTGTATCATATGTGCTGTGTGTGTAAAACTCTTTATGGGGAGTCTGGGAATGATTTTTAATACATTCAGAGCCATCAGCCAGAACCTGCACCTTTAATACCTGCTTCTGCTATTTCTCATCCATGGGGCTGCGAGCACATGTGGGGAGCAGCCGGCCTTGACGAGCCTGGGCCTTCCTGCACAAGAAGCAAATGGAAGAAAAGAAGGCTATTGTACTGAACACCTGTCCAGCCATCAGGACTGAAAAAAGGCCACAAGCAACAGTGGACAGAGCCCAGGTTGTGGACACAATGAACAAGGGACGCCAGAAACTAACTATCACAGTGATTTCAGGCGATGAGTGGGAAAAGCCATTTTCACTAGTTTTTTGCTCACCACATGGTCAGGTGAAGTTTTTGTTTCAAAGCTGTTGGCAGAAGCCTTCAGAACTAGACTGATGAATTCAAATTCCAAGTCTGCTGCTGGTCGGCTTTATGATCTGTGGTAAGCTATTTAACTTTTTTGAGCAACAATTTCCTTACCTGAAAAATGGGGGTGATAATAGTTCCTGCTTTACAGGCAGGCTTAAAGAAGGTTACATGGAAATAGTATAGGAAAAGTGCCTATCACTGCCCTGGAGTGTTGCAGATGCTCCACAAATGATAGCTATTATTATGTTGATAATGATTTTCAAAATACAGGGGGGGGAGATGCTATAGAGTGAATAACAGTAGCCTACTCATTTGTACTAAATCTCCCACCCAATACTTAACAAACGTAACATGTCACTTAACCTTCCTGGACCTACTAAGTGAGGATCATTTTGTCTGATTTGTTTACAAGTTTGGTGAATCTTTTTTTTTTTTTTTTTTTAAATAATTATCTTTTTTTTTAAACTTTATTTTATTTGACAGAGAGAGAGAGAGAGAGAGAGAGAGGGAGATACAGAGACAGAGAGAGAACTGACCTGGGGGAACTCCCCAGCTCAGCACATGGGTCCGCACAGGCCGGGACCGGGACTCGATCCTCAGTCCCCGGTGCTGCAAAGTGAGCACTTAACCCACTGAGCCATCCTGGCTTCCCCAATTTGGTGAATCTTAACCTTAGGTCTAGCAGGACTCCTGTTACATCCTGCAAACGTCCTGCAACATCAGGATGTTTAGCTCCAGAAGATGGGAGGGACCGCAGGATGTTAAACTGGGGCTCAGAATTGGTCCAAACCGGTTTTTACATCAAATTCAGTGATTTAAAAAATTTGATGGGAAATTGAACTCCTCCACAAAAGGACACATTACAAACATTTGCTGCTGGTATTTGTGCTTAAAAAAAATCTTCATGTTTTGTGTAAAGAATAAAAACGAACGAACACTCCTATGTGTGTTTTGCAGTTTTGTAATAACAGTGAACTATTTACAGACTCAATTAATAATTGAAAAAAAAAGAAAAAAAAGAAAGAAAAACAACCATTTGTTGATTGCTTGCTATGTGCCAGACACATCACATTCCTCCCTTTAGGATTGTTGTGTTCCCATTTCGCAGAGGAGAAATCTGAAACTCCAAGAGGTGCAGTCCTTGCTGTAGGCCCTGATGGTGGTTGGTGGAGTCTGTGTTTGGATGTGGATCTGTCTGATTCCACAGCCCTTGCTCTCTCCTGTCCACTTTACCACCTCCAGGCTCAGTGCCATTTGCTTGACTTTAACGCGGACCTCAGAGACAGTCTCACAGCTTTGTTGAGCTGTTGAGATCCCATGAACTCTCCTTGCTCTCATCTTTGGAGTGGTCCTGCTGCTTCCACTCTGGGTCCAGATGATAGAAACTCTCTGCATGTCAGTTATTTCAAGATGCTGAGTGTGAAACTTTTAATCAAGTATATCAGGGGAAGGCCACATCTGGAAACACTTATCCAGATGTTATAAACCACTTTGGCCAGCAGTTGCAAGACTGCTGTCCAGGTGATGAGTACAGGACACCCCCTCCATATGTTCTGGAGGAACCGAGAGCTGGGAAATTTGTAACTACTGTGCTGCATTCTTCGTTGGAAGGGATGTTAGGGACCTGCATCACACATGTGTAAGACCATGAATGTCCTGATGACTCAGAGGAATCTCCATGCCAAAGAATAAGTGGCCCCAACCCTTTCGTGATCCCTAGCATGTACCCTGTGAGAGGAGTTGGGGAATGGTTTGTGCAGCTACAATGCTATGGGCATCTGATCTCTACAACTCAAATTTAGGACCTTGTTTAATAGGTTGCTTTCTTGTCTTCCAAGGCTCCACAGAGAATGCTCTGGATTCCAGAGCCATCCTGGAGATAAAAACTGTACAATCAGAATTAACTGTTACTGGGAGACAGAAGGATGGAGCTGGTATTCCACCACATTTTATAAGAACTAGAATCACCATCATCAAGTGGAAAGGTTCCCTATGACTCCCACAGCTCTGTTATGACAGAAACAACACAGGTACCTGAGTTCTACCCAAACTTTATTTGTTCCATATCACACAACCTTTTGGTTCTGATCCCAGTGTTCATTGCTGCTATTAATTGCCAATTGAAGCCAGCTTACTAATAAGGAAGCAACATGGCATCAGGCAACAAGGGTAAAAAGCATTTATGTGAAAGTTAAATGATCTGCATTCAAATCTATTGCTTTCTACCCGTGTGACGTGGGATGAGTTAGCTTTCATCTCTCTAAGCCAGGGGTCTCCAAACTATGGCCCGCGGGCCGCATCCCTCTCATCCGGCCCATGGAGACCTTTTTATCTGAATAAAATAATATTAAATAAATAATTAAAAACAACATCTATGTTTTGATTCTTTTTTATTTGGACCTCGAGTGTGTAGTCGGCCCCCAAACTGCTGTTTGATAGTTAATGCAGCCTGAAAAGTTTGGAGACCCCTGCTCTAAGCTATTAGTTTTCTCCCCTGAGAAATGGTAATAGCAAATTACATAGGCTTGTTGTGAGGATCTGAGAGAAGATACATGGAGAGCACTTAGGACAATGTATTGTAAGTGGCTACTGATGACTGTTTGTTCTAAGAAAACTTTACATCTTCCTGTTAGCTGGAAGGTGAATGGCAGATGTAGGGGCCATCTTGTGCTGAAACACAAACAACTGGCTAGTGATTTGGTCCAGAGAAAAGCGAGGCTGAGTGGGAGGGGCTGAGATCTAGCTAACTATTCACTTTCACACTAGTGGACTCAACTTCTAATCTGGCCCAACCAGCTTAATTCAAAACTAGCCTCTCCACAGGAATTTCACACATGCAAATGAGGATTTTGATGGCCCTTGTAAAATAACCTCTAGTTTAGTCTGCACAGCTCGGCCATTTAAGAGCCAAAGTCCCCAAGATGGGCTAAATTGACTGTACAATTGCTCTAGTCTGATCCCAGCCTCAGGATCACAGAGCCAACAGTTTTCTACCTTCCAGTGACAGAGGATGCTCTCGCATCGCTGACTGAATGAGCCCCGGGGTTATTTCTGAGCAGAGGGAGGCCTAGGAAACTAAAGTGAATGCTCATTAGCTCCCACTGTTTAAATTATGTTCAAGCAAAGATATCAATTTAACCTTAAAAAGACTGTGAAGCCTCCATCTATATAGACAGCAGGATCCTTTCAGGGTGTACCCATTTACAGATTTTTCTTGATTCATTCAACATTTTGGATTGCCCTTATATGCTTGTAAGTATTCATTTACCTCTTAAAAAGTTTATTTTCCCCCACCCAGGAGTAAAATATTTGAGCTTTTGGAAAATTTAAATGTAATTTTGCTTTGGTACATCTGATCATTTTAGTCTCAGGCAAAGATGCATTAGTGTCAAAGAAAACAAAACTGTTGTCTTCAAACTATACTTTTGACTAATATTTCCACCTTAAAACAAATGATGTTTATGTATTTTAATACAGAGGAGACTCATTTATACTCTGATTTCTTGCATGATCCTTTTGTATATTTTTTTGTTGTTAAATTTATTGGGGTGACATTGATTGATATCAATGACATTATTTCCAGGTGTACAATTCTACATGACATTGCCAATGCATTGTGTTATGTGTTCACCACCCAGAGATCTTTGTATTGACTTCTTTCTTGCTTTCCCTCAAATGTTGGTCTCTCCCAAGTGTCTGTCCTAAGGGTCTCTTCTCCAATCTTAGGATGCTCCTGACCTGACCAGTAATTCTGACTGCAGAGATCTTAGTCACCTCTCTTGTATTGCCTGACACCTTGACTCAGGTGCCATCCAAATAGCGATGCTAAGAAGAGGAGAATCATCCCTGATTCAAATGTATTGAAATTGAGAAGCCCATCAGATGTTCAAATAGGAAAGCCCAGCAGGTGCATCCAGAGACACTCAGAGGCAAAAGCTTTATTCATCTTTCTCTTGCCTATGATCATGAAAAATCTTCTGTTTTCATAAATCATGAGCCATATCTGTTTGCCGGAGAGGCTGACAAAACAGGTCTATTTTTCCGACTTCTTTTTTTATTTTAGCCTGTGGGGTCTCCCAATTCATGTTTCTGTTTATCCAAGTTTTATTTGCAATATCCCAATAAATATCTATGCTGTAGGATTATGTGGACATGAAGATGGTTTCAGGGGTTATCTATGAGTGCTGTAATGTTAGGAACCAGTTGGCAACGCTTTACTTGATGAGCACATGGAGATCTCACTGTGTGAGACTGCAGTCAGGCTTCTAGTTCTTGGACTTAACGAAAGCAATTCAGACGGACCAGATGGGGTCTTACACAGGCCCTGCCCACACCACCCCTGGGCTAGCAACAGCGAAAAATGCCCATACTATCCCTTCCTCTCTTGGATGATGACAAATAGGAAGCAGATTAGTTCTCTTCTAGAAATGTAAGAAAAAATTCTTATTGTCCAAATGTTCCTAAGTCTCACTTCCCTGTAAATATAAAAGAAGTCACATCAGTGTCACTTGCCTCAGCCTCCTTCTCAGAGCCTACCCACATCATCTTGGGGAGTACCCAGGACTGTCCTGCATGGGTTAATATTTTGATATCATTCCATCTGGACCTATATTTGGTATGTATTATTTTGTTATTTTTTTCACTTAGTGTATTGTGAACTTTCTCTTATGGGTTAGATTTTTTTTGTACCACGATTTATTTATGGTTTCATGGTATTTCATCATATGACTAATTTGTTTGACCAGTTCACTATTGTTGTACATTTACTACCAATAATAAATAATCCTATGGTGAATGTCTTTGCACATACATCTTTAATTATTGTCCTGAAATAATTCCTGGGCATGCAGTTTTTGGCTAAAGGTATGCTCATCCAGAAGAGGTAATGTTATTATTATTAATAAATAATGACAATGATATTAAGTACACTGAATATTGGGCCAATGAGAAGCAATTCCTTTGGAAAGAGCTCTTAAAAACAAAAATACAACACAGCCTTTTAAATAATAATTTTCAAACAAGAAGAACCATTCTAAATTTGACAATACTTTGTCTTTTTGAAACCCCTTCACAATCTGACATTTTTTTAAAAAATTTGAATTAGATATAGAACTTTTCTGTAGGAGTGGTAAACATCTATTTAAAGACTAGTAATAAATATATTGTTCATTAATGATATTTATCACAAAGACGTCATGCAAGTCTGGACAGATATTTTATACTTTATTTGAAAGTTCGGCATCCTGAAGTTTGTTAATTCTCTACGAGAGAGATTTTAAAGTCCCAGTGGTCCATAAGGGAATAAGTGGAATGTATGACTTGTTTCGTTAACTAAATTTTAAAGGAAAGGAGTTGTCACCCATATATTTTGACCAAATGTCTTATTAAAGGCACCACCAAGAAAGGAGCTTGGAAATAAGGGTAGCCCAGACACTCCTGGCAGCTCCATCGTTCTGTATTTTAATAACTCATTGGCAACAGGATGAAGTAGTTTATGTTCCAGACTTTGCCTCCTGGTATCTAGATTTTTATAGGTGTTTTGACTGAGGTGTAGAGGAGGCATTTTTTTGGCCGCTGATTTCTATTCCAGATTGTGGGATGGGAATAATTTGGTAAATTAGCATCAATGGGTTAGACTGTTCTCTGTTACTAAAGGCCCCTGGGCTGCCTGTTCCACTGGATGGTCACATTAATTTGCAACCACATGAGGATGGCTGCTGGGCACATACGCCCAAGTTAAATTTCCTTTTGCAGGCTTTCCCCCTATTTTGGATATTCAGGTAGCCACTGAAGTCTGAGGCAGCTCTCTCTTGTGCATTCATAATTCTGGCTAAACCTAGTGCTTCCAAAACTAATATCAGAGAGGAAAGATCCAAACCTTAGTGCTTTTGTGGCTTTTTTTTTTTTTTTTTTCCTGAGGCCAGCTTTCGGCCATGTTTCCAATGATCAGTCTGTACTCCTAGTTATATACTAAATGCATAAACTGTGTGTGCTACAAATGATGTTTTTCTAGCCTGTCCATATAGCCTATTAAACCAGAGTTGGCAGTTTTCCATCCCTTAGGAGAAGCATTTGGCATAAATAATATTGTCATTTGGGAAGGCTAGACATGGTTTGAAGAAGTGACCTTGTATAAATATTGTCTGAGGTATGACTGAGGCTAAATTATATGACAGGGAGCTAGTATAGTCTGGGCTCTGGGCCCTCCTGGTAATAAAGTTGCTTCTTGTAGTAATGGAATCATTTGAATTGAAAATGTAATCAACTACATCTGAGGCTATTAAAAACACAGAAACCAGTTTATGTATGAACCCGCAGGGTCCAGAGGATGGCAAAAATGTTGTTGGAATTTCTTTGTCATTTAAATGGCCTTGTCCTTTTAACAGACAAGATGTCCTAGAAAGTACCTTTTGTCTTTACCACAGAACTTCCCTCAGTGTTGAGACTGCTGAACATGCCAAGCATTTGTTAATCCTCCACCCACATTTGGGATGAATAGTCGGCACTGAGAACAGCATTGCTGGGCTGTTTGTGGGTGACCTGGTATATCAGTAGCACAAGTCCCTTAGAGACAGTTACTTTTCATTCCCCTTTCAACACTGACGTTTAGGATTTCAATTCCTCTCTCTTGGCCTGTGTAACTCTGATGACCTCCTAATTATACAGAACTGCTTTCCTTCCCTTTCTCTTTCTCCTCTTAGTTGATTTGCTAGATCTGTCTTTCAAAGGCATGATTTTATTTTCATGAATACATTGATTTATCCATTCATTCAATAAATATTTATTGAGTGCCAACTGTGTGTCAAGCACTTTGTTTTCTGCTATAATAAGATTCGCAATCTAATAGGAGAAACCAGTATTTGACAAATAATCCCAGTACTGGACATGCAATTATAAGCTACTGTGAACGTTCTGTAGGAAAGAAGCAAGATTCTTTGACAGCATAAAACAAAGGAACCTTACCTGGACTGGGAACTAGGGGAGGCTCCTCTGGATAAATGATCATTTCGTTGCACTGTGAGTATGTACAGGTCTTCACTAGGCAAAGAAGGGACCTGGAGAGGAGGCTGGGTAAGATGGGGAAGGTGGAGTATTTTCCAAACAAGGTGGTGGGCTATAGCAGGGGAGTGGAGAGTGCCATCTGAGGCATGGAGAGCAGACCAGTGTGGCTGAAGAACGGGAAGGAAGGCCCGCATCAGGAGGACTATGTGAGCCATGTTAAGGATTCTGGTCTATATCTAGCTAGCAGCAACGGGAAGCTATTAAAGAACATTTAAGCAGGCTATGATTTGATAAAATTTGCACTTAGAAAAGACTATTTGGACTTCATTGGGGGAGAAGTGATTGGCAATGGGCAAAGATTTCAGGAAGGAGAGATAATATAAACCTGAGTTTTAGTAGCAGAGTTTAGAAGTGTAGAGATTTGGGGTGTAGATAGATGATATTCAAACCTATGAGAAAGGATGAGTTCACCAAATGAATAAAGATCATTAGAGAAGAGGAACAGTATGTTTAGAAGCTAAGTGTAAAGAACAACATAATTCTAATTAGTAATTAAGGTTGAACATGCTCACATCATATATCCCTTGATATGATGTACTAGGAAGAGTATAACATTATCTTTGTGGTATTTTTGCCAAAAATCTAACCATAAGAAACCATGTAAAGTAAACAGGTTTGAGCATTGTTTGTGTGAACAAGAATAACCACAGGGTTTGCTGATGTACTGGACATGAGGGAGAGAGAATTGTTAAGGATGATTATGAGACTCCGATTTATGCAACTGAATTGGCTGGGCTGCCATTTACTAAGTAGGGGATTGCTGAAAAAGAGGACTGAAATCATGAGCAAAAGTCCTGGAGCAGGAGCACACTTGATGATTTCCAAGGAATAGCAAGGGGAAGAGTGGTAGATGTAGGCACAGAGGTGGGATTAGGTAAAGTGGCAGATTCGATCATGTAGGGCTTATAGGAGATGGGAAGCGACAGGAAGATTTTGAGCAGAAGAATTACATAATTTTATTTACATTTTTGAAAGATTACTGTGGCTACCATTTGGAGAAAAGACACTAGGGGACAAGGTCAACAAGGAGATCAGTTGGGTGACAATTACACTAATTCAGGTGGAAGACAGTGGTAGTGGCTTAGATCAGAATGGTAGCTGAAAATGTAGTAAGAAATGGTTAGATACTGAATAGATTTTGAATATAGAAGCAGCAACATTTTCTGATGAATTAGATCTGCGAAAGTAGAAGAGAAGTAAAGGATGACACCAAGATTTTTGCTTTGACCTACTGAAAATATGGATTGCCATTCACTAAGATGTAGAAGATTGCAGGAAATTCAGCAGTTTGGTTTTGAATACTGGGTTTGAAATCCTTATTCAATATCCAAGTGGAAAGTTTAAGCAGGCTGTTGTACATATGGGCTAAGTTTCAAAGGAGGGCTCTGGAATAAAAATATAAATTCAGGTATATTTGGGGTGTAGATAGATGATACTCAAACCCATGAGAAAGAATGAGTTCACCAAAGGAATAAAGATAATTAAAGAAGAGGAATAGTATGTTTCAAAGCTAAGCATGAAGAATAAGATAATTCTAGTCAGTAATCAAGGTTGATATCACCAATAATCAGACATGCTGACTTCATAGACCCCTTGACATGATGTACTGAGAAGAGTATAACATCACCTCTGTGGTATTTTTGCCAAAGATGTAACCATGAGGAAATGTCAGGCAAATCCAAATTGAGAGACATTCTATAAAATAATTGACAAATACTCTTCAAAAAGGTCAAGGTCATGAAAGAGAACAAATGACTGAGAAGTGATCACAGGTGAAAGGAAACTAAAAAGACCTGACAACTAAATACAATGTGGGATCCCAGATTGGATTCTGGAACAGAAAATGGATGTTAGTGGGAAAACTGTTGCAATCCAAATAAAGGTTGGGGTTAAGTTATAGTATTGTACCCATGTTATTTTCCTGGTTTTGATCATTATACTACAATTATGTAAGATGTTTGCGTTAAGGAAAGCTGGTTTAAGGAAATGGAGAAATTTTTTGTTTTCTTTTTGTAACTTGTCTGTAAGTCTAAAATTATACCAAAAGAAAAAGTTAAAGAAAATTAAATTTATGGCTTTTGGGCATACATCCCCTAATGATGTGGCTACCCTCATGTCCAATTTTTCTGGGTTAGCATAGAGATGCTGGAGAAGCAGGCAAGAGTACCCAATGGGGTCTTTAGATTGTGTTAAAGACTTTGGACTTTATTCTAAGAGCCAGTGAAGGATTAGGCAGGGAATGTGGAAGATGGGAAACCAGACATGTTTGTTTTAGGCAAAAACAGACAAGAAAACAGAATAAATACTGAGTTCGGCCCAGAGTCAGGCAAACACCCAGTTACTCTCAATTATTCATCTTGTTCTACAAACAGAGTTGACCATGAGTTAGTTCATGACTCACAAGGGTGTTAGCATATTGTAACGTCTGGCTGGGAAGATTGCTCAAATCCCAAAGGATTATCCTCCAGGAGCCTTGCAGCATCCTGTTTTCTCCTGGCATCCCTACAGCTCAGGCATAGCTGTAGAGGGAATTTAAAACATGTAGGCGTGTAGGCCAGAAAGGTAAATTGAGTACACACTATTTCTGACCCTCTCTGTTTGGATCATTTCAGCACAAATGTTGCAGCTGGATTGAGATACCAATCTCTAGTGAGTGAGGAAATCACCCACTAGGAATGAGGGGACAGACTCATCCTACACCCTCCTTCACAGCCAACTCTGCTGGCTGAAAGGGTTGTGGTGAACTAGGGTGGGGTAGGGAGTGGAGTATTAAGGATTTCATCACATCAATGTTCCCAAGGGTGTTATAGACCAATAGAAGGTGGTGACCAAAAAGTGCTAATTATAAAATTATATATTAAATATTAGCCTTGGAGTAATTGTAAAAGTGGTTCATACAGAAGACAGAAGAGAGGGAGAGTTGTTGGGGGAGGTGGGAGTGGGCACCGGATATATGGTGATGGAAGGGGAGCTGATTCTGGGTGGTGGGCACATAATGCGATGCATGGGTGATGTGATGTGGACTTGTACATCTGGAAACTATCGAATTGTTACCAACCAATGTCACCCCATTAAATTTAACAATAAAAAATAAAATAAAATAAAAAGAAGAAGACAGAAGAATTTCTCTGAAGGTGGAGAATTTGTGCCTCTGCCTAAAGAAAGGGTGAACCATTGAAAAAGTTGTGCCCTGTAACCCCCCTGCTGTCCTATAGGGAGTGAGCTAAGAATCAGGAGAATCACTAGAGTTTGATCACCTCCCCACCCGCCTCCCCACCAACCACCCACCCCATGTCAGCACTGATGGATAGCTATGTTCTCAGAAATTCTGAAATTAGGCAGTCCAATACTCTAAGATTCAAATCTTACAAATTGCTATTATTAACATTAGCTGCCAGTTTCTGAATACTTACTATACACTATGCTCTTTAAATAAGTATTGCTAATCCTTTCAACGGTTTTTCAAAGCAGTTATTATCATCCCATTTTTACAAAGAATCTGAGTTGAGGAAATAGAGGCTTAGCTTGTCTGAGGTCACAAAACTAGTGAGTGGCTGAGCCAGGATTTGAACCCAAGTCTGTCCTCCCACAGAGTTATGGAGCTTCTCACTAGACATGCTGCCTGCCCAATGTTGAATAAGCACATGGAGCCAGGGGTAAGTAGTTCCCTGGGAAAGCATCAGCAACTCTGGGAAGTATCCTGACTGGCCCTGACCATCAGTCCAGGTAGCCCAACTACATAGACACACACCAATGTGCAGGTTTTCAGAAAATTTCACAGGGGATGTGGATGTAGCAGCCCATGATTCATCGGGCTGAATTCAGGGAGGAGGGAGGCTGAAAAGGCTGCTGTAGGCAGTCTACAGTCACTGAGGTCTGTGAGGGGTGAGGGGGAGGCCATAAAGAGTCATGACCCACACACCTGGGCTCCTGATGTTGGAAGATCATGAAGACATTCTGTCAATGTTGGCCTGCAGCTACATTTTTTGGCTTACATTTTGGGTGGCTTTACCAAGCCTCAAAGGCGGAAAAAACAAATTATGTTGAGAGTTTGACAGCGAGTGAAGTCCAGGGTGCTAGCTGGCTCTTTGCCACAGACTTGACATGTGAAGAGGAGCAGAGAAGCTTTCTCGTTACCATCAAAGTCTGTCATCTGCCCTGGGCATCCCACAGAGAGAAAGGTAGCTAGGTCTCAACCCCACTCCCTTTGATGCAGAATTACAGAGGAGTCCAGGCCCACAAAAGCCAGTGTGTACCGACCTCCCACATTGATAAAATAGATAAGCTATTAACTATATTCATTAAGTGCAAGCAACAAGCAAGATGATACTGCATGTTGCAAAAAAGTCAGTTTTCCAGAAAAGGTAAAGGAGACAAAAATAAGTCAACAGCTCATTGCAGGTGTTGAGAAGAGGGAGTAAAGTCTGAACCCCATAGCACCATTTATAAGATCAGATCCCTGTCACTTCTTTATTTTATCTTCGACTCTTGCCCTGCTCAACCTTTGTTCCAGCCATATTGTTCTCCTGTTGCTCTGCTTTTGCATGGTTTTTCCCTCTCCCTAGAATAGCCCGACCTTATTCCTCTCCCTGCTTCCCATCACCTGACTAGCTCCTACTTGTTTTCCACAACTCAGCCCAGTAGCTCCTTGCAGAGACGTCTTCCTGCCCACCTCAGCTTAGGCAGGAGCCATCCCACGTGCATGTGCACCCTATGGATTCTTCTAGCAAAACACTTACTAGTTTTGTTAGCTCCTGGAAGGCAGGAACTGAATCTTACTATGACTGTTCCTTAACTCTTCAGGTACTTGGCTTCAGGAGTACAGAGAACAAGAAAGTGATGACACCCAGCTGTAGACAAAACATCTCTCCATACATGCCCACTGACTCCTCCTACAGAATTAACTTGCACCTCTATCTGGATACCTTATCACTTCAACCCCCATCACCCATCTGGGATTCCTCTTCCCCACGTCTTTTGTTCAATCACCCACTAAGTCCTGTCCGTTCAAATAACAATAAGAGTAAGCTCTAAATATATGTAAGCATTATCAAAAGTACCATGCGTATGTTAAGTCATGTAAGCCTCACAATTCTTATGTGGTGGGTCCTATCATACTATTGCTTTGCAGATGAAGGAACCGAGGCAAAAGACGTTAAATAATTTGCTTAAAGTCACATTGCTAAAAAGCAATGAGGCCAGGATTGGCACCCAGTGTCTGGTTTTAAAGTCTATTCCTAAGTATTATGTCTCAGTCCTAGGCCACCATGATCTAATTTCCCGCCACAATCCATTTCCCATCATGCAGCCAGGGCAATTTTTCTAAATGAACTTGTATTAAAACCTTCCATAGCTTCCTATTTCCCTGTAGACGGAGGCCAAACATCTTAAGGCAACAGATAAAACCCATCCTCCATCAGCCCCACCTTGCAGCCTTATCTCTTGCCTCTCCTCACCTGAACTGCTGGGCCCAGAACTTTCTACATGTGGAGCACAGTGGCCTCCTCCTCTTCCTGCCTGGCCAATTCCTGCTTGCCCTCAAGTCTCAGATTAGATGTCACTTCTACACTCTCCTTGACCCCTTGATTCCTCACTGCTGCCATGGCATCCAGTGCTTATAACCTTCTGAGGCAACTATTGGAGCCGTACAAAGTCTGGTCCACTTTTCCTCTATCAGCTGTTAGCTCTATGAATGCAAATATTGAGTTTCCTTTTAGTGAATCCCCCAGGACCAACACATTGCGCAATACACATCAATTACTGAAGGAATAAAGGGCTAACCTCTAGGTCAAAGTTCAGACCTTGGCTAATTCCGTGATGGTCCCTATCCCTGCCACTTCCTACTTTTCAGCCCACGGGCCGCATTAACTATCAAACAGCAGTTTGGGGGCCGACTACACACTCGAGATCCAAATAAAAAAGAATCAAAACATAGATGTTGTTTTTAATTATTTATTTAATATTATTTTATTCAGATAAAAAGGTCTCCACGGGCCAGATGAGAGGGCCTCGCAGGCCGCATCTGGCATGCAGGCCGTAGTTTGGAGAGCCCTGTTATACAACGTACAAAATTGCCAAATCCGTGGAGACAGTGTTAAAGGGCAGATGACATAGAAAAGGGAAGCTGCCACTTTTCCCTTAAAACACTATCAACTTCCTTTTTCCAGGGATACAGAAGCTTTTCTGGGACTTTTTACTTGAGAGTCTCTATCTAGCTTTAAATCAAAGTCCCTCTACTTTTCTTTCTTTCTTTTTACCAGCCAGAGTGCTGTGGGAGAGGTCAGGCTACATGTGGCTCCTTCAGGTCAGCTCAACTCATTTACTGGTGTTGAGACTTAGATATAGCTTTACTAAGCCTCATTTTACTCCTCAGGATAAGACCACCTAGGTTTCAGTTTCTGGCAGTGTAACAAATGAGATACACTGAATGATGCAACCAAAGCAACTGCAATGAAAGAGAAAAAAGTGTTTGTTTGTTTAGAGCATTGTTAAAAGGTCTTGAATGTAAAGATGCTGTGAATCCCAAAATGGCAGTAATAGCAGGAACCTCAAGGTCACTGAGGATTAACATGCATTTTCATCCTGAGGTTTTCTGCTTAAGAAATAACAACACAATGAAAATTTTTTTAACCATAAAAAGGGATGAAGTACTGATACGCGCTACAACATGGATGAACCTTAAAAGCAGGTATGTTCAACCTGAGGCCCAGGATGGCTTTAAATGTGGCCCAATACAAATCTTAAAATATTATGAGATTTTTTTTGTGACCTTTTTTTTTTAGCTCTTCATCTATTGTTAGTGCTAGTGTATTGTATGTGTGGTCTAAGACAATTCTTCTCCTTCCAGAGTGGCCCAGGGAAGCCAAAAGGTTGGGCATGGCTACATAAAAGCATTATGTGGGGAAGCTGGGATGGCTCAGCGGGTTGAATGCTTGCTTTGCAGCTCCGGAGTCTGAGGATCGAATCCTAGCCTGTGTGAAACCCGTATACTGAACTGGATCCAGTATATGGGTCCCCAGTTCAGTTCTTGCCAGGGCCCATGCTGGAGGCCCCCAGCCCAGTTCCTACCCTGCACAGCCCCGCGCCCACCTGTGAAGTGCAATTGTATTGAAAATTAATGACGTAAACTATGGATATTGATCTGGGCCCTCCCTCTTCTGTCTGTCTGTCTCTCTCTTTGCTAAAAAACAATAAAAATAAACCTTTAAAAACAACTTATGGGGAAGCCGGGATGGCTCAATGGGTTAAGCGCTCGCTTTGCAGCCCTGGCGACCGGGGATCAAGTCCCGGCCCCGGTCCCGGCCCGTGAGGAACCACATGCTGAACTGGGAGCTCCCCCAGTTCAGTCCTCTCTCTCTCTGTGTCTAAAATAAATAAAAAATATATTAATAAAAAAAAGAAGAAAAAAAAAAACCAACCAAAAACAAAACCAAACCAAAAAACGACTTATCCTGTTTTTAAAAAAAGCATTATGCTTAAATGAAAGAAACTGGTCACAAAAGGCCACATATATTGAATGATTCCATCTCTAGGAGATGTCCAAAATAGGCAAGTCCATAGAGACAGAGAGTTGATTAGTGGTTGTCAAGGGCAGAAGGGAGGAGGTAATAGGGAATGACGTCTAATGATTGATGCAGGGTTTGAGAGGTGGTGGTGATGACAATCTTCTAAAATTAGGCAGTAGTGCTGGTTGCACAACTCTGAATATACTAAAAACCCCATGAATTGTACACTTAAAAAAAAGTAAATTATATTGTATGTGAATTATATTTCAATAAGCTGTTATAAAAAAAAAGCGATCAGAAAGGAAACATAGATTGCCTTCAGAGAACCAACAGTTGCAACGACAATTGACTCTTCTCAACAGCAACGATAAAAGCTATACCCAAGCATTAAGTACAAGCCCGAGTGTTAAGTACAAGTAAAATAATGACATAAATATAAATGGTGAAGGTATAAATCTTTTGCAAGATAAATTAGGAGAATATCTTTATGATAATCTAAGGGGAAAGAAGGATTTCTTTAAGCAAAAAACAAAAACATAAACCATAAAAGGAAAATTGAACATTTCACTTCTGTTAAATATCTGTCATCAAAAGACACTGTTTAGAGATTAAAAAAAAAAAAAGAAGTCATAAAGATGAAGAAGATATTACAACATGTAAAATCAGTAATCAAAAAGGAATATATATTTAAAATTTTTAAAAAATATCTAAAGTATATTAAAAATTCCAATAAGAAAAAGACAGCTCAACTCAATAGCAAAATGAACAAAAATAGGCATTTCATGAGAGAAGAGTTAAACCTCATTCATACTCATCCCTTTTAGTAATCAAGGAAGTGCGTATTAAAATTATAATTTTATACCTACTGGTTGGGCAAAATTTTTAATTCTGATAAATTCAGATGTTGGCAAGTCTGTGGAGTACTGAAATCTCTAATGTACTGTTAGTGGGAGTATAAATTGGTATTAGCACCTCAAAAACACATGGGCATTACCTAGTAAAGTTAAAATGTGAATATCCTGACCCTATCAATTATACTTGTAAGTATGTAGCCTATTGTATACAGGTAAAGTGTGCACTAGAAGACATGTAGAAGAATGTTCTAGCAGCATTGTTCATAAAACTCCGATTGGTAAAAATCCTAATGTCCCTAAGGACTAGAATAGATAGATTTTGGTATATTTATACAGTGGACAATCATACAGCAGAGAAAATGATTGAATTGCTATTACATATATTAAAATCTCAAAAAAACATAATGGTGATATAAAGAAATGAGCTACTAAGGCAATATGATTCCATTTATATAAAGAATAAAAATGGGCAAAACTAAGTATTATATTCTAAGAGATTCAAACATAGTTGGCAAACTATGAAGGAAAGCACGGTTATGATTAATACAAAACTCAGCAGTGTCTACTGCGGGGAAGAGAGGAGGATATAATTGGAGAGAGGACCACAGAAACCTCTGGTCCTGAAAACAGTCTGTTTCTTCTCCTGAGAAGTGATTACAAATTTCATTATTATTTTTAAAGTTCTACAGAAGAAAATGATTCATTTTTTTAATATATGTTGTATTCCACAATGAAATGAAAATTCTGCTTCATGTCATTATGGCAAAGGTCAAATGACACGAGACACATAAAGTGCCAGGCATCTAAGAAATGCTCAATATGACTATGGGTCTACATTTTAAAAATAGACTAGAATAACTCTCTCTGAGGCCAGTACTGGGGGTGGCACAAAAAGGCATGGAGGAGTGGGTTGTGGACAGTAGGACAGATTCTCATGGGCCCCAAGCAAGGCGGCAGAGACCCAGACATTGGCTGGAGTTCTTCCAGCTCACAAGAAATCTGCCAAGCAAAGCAGGCAGACACATTCCAGAGGATGGCATGTTTACAACTGCTTGGCCCGACACCACTGCCATGCAAGCAGCCAGCCCAAATCTCCCTCTTCTTATCTATAAAAGAGCTCCAAGACACTGTACTCTTCCCGGGAGAAGATACGGTTTCCTAAGAGAAGGTGACCAGTATTCATATGACCCCAAAACCCAGCACCTCTACAGAGATTTAGCAGAGAATGACATGGCCACCAGATGATGCGTATTTGCCTCACCGTTGCGCGTGGGTGGAGGGTCTCAAACACACTGGCTAGTGGCCGGGTCTCACTGGGCATCCTCAGGATCTTTTAACAAACCTTAACCGAACATCTGCTAACAGCAAGACACTTCGCTAGACACAGGGTATTATGAGTTAAATTGTGTCCCTCCCCCCAATATGTTGAAGGCCTAACTCCCAATACCTGTGAATGTGACCTTACTTGGAAATAGTGTCTTCTCAGATAATCAAGTTACGATAAGGTCTTTAGGGTGGGACCTAACCCAAAGCAACTGTGTCTTTATAGAAGAGAGATTTGGACGTGGAGATCCAGCACACAGGGTGAAGGCCATGTAAAGATTAGAGTTGTGCTGTGACAAGCCAAGAAACTACTAGAAACTAGGAAAGAGGCCTGGAACAGATCACCTCTTCCTGTCTTCAGAGGGAGCATGGCCTTGCCCACATCTGGATCTCAGACTGCCAGCCTCCAGAGCTGCGAGACAGTAAATGGCTGTTGTTTAAGCCACCCGGTTTGTGGTACTCTGTTTTGTCAGCCTTAGGAAACTAATACAAATGTGCAGACACAGAAGTGAAAAAGACATAACTTTCCTGCCTTCAAGGAGCTTACTTCAAGGGCATGGAAAGAAGCAGTTATATTTCCAGCAGAATAACACAAAATCATTAGAAAAACAAGCAAACAAACAAAAAACCCAAATAAAGTCTTCTGGCTGGACAGGCTGGAGAGTGAGTAATTCTAACTGTAGAGAATACAATACACAGCTTCACACTTTCAATTTATTCTTTCTTCTACATATTCATTTATTCACAAGGGCAATAGAGTATATCCATTAAGCATGTAGGCTTTGAAATCAAATAAATCCAAGCTCAAATTTCAGCTCAGTTGATTTCTGGTCATGTGATACTGGGAAAATGTTGTATCTTCATTATAGCTCATTTCCCCTCATCTATAAAATGAGGAAAACCATACCTACCTCATGGAATCATTTATGGATTCAAAACCACAATGCATGGAAATATATACATACATATATAGATACATAAAAATGTTATGTATCTAACTACAATGCCTAACACATAATAAGTGTTCCACAAATGGACACAATTAGTAGCCTTGCTCTTCATCCAACAAATGTTTATTGTGAGTGCTGTGCGCCAGACAATGTGTTAGGGATACAAAAATAAGCAATGGTTGTTGCAGTCCAAGAGCTCACAGTCAAGCTCTGTCCAGTCAAGGAAGCAAAGTGTGTGGAAGCAAACAACTACAAAACGATAGAATAAGTACTAATAGAGGCGTGGGGCCAGGGAGAGTCAAGGGGGCAGTGTCTTATCCTGAATGAGAGATCAGGGTGCCTGCAGAGAGGTGATGGTTGAGATGACATTTGAAGGATGAGGAGGAGTTTGCTGGGAAGAGGGCCATTCCAAGGAGCAAGACAGAGTATGTACCAGGGAGCAGAAGTGGGAGAGAGGAGGCGAAGTTTGGAGAAGGGCAAGTAGTTTGGTGGAGCTGAAGCACAGGATCCTGGGTGAGGAGACACCGTTGGAAAGAACCACGTTGCAAAAAGCTTCACATGCTAATCTGAGGATTTGGACTTCCTCTATCAGCACTTTTGAGGGACTTTACAAAAAAAACGGATGATAAGTAAGGGAGTGATTTGGTAAGATGTGCTTTTTGACATATTGTTCTAGAATGAGTGCGGAGGTGAGAAGAGAGGAAGAAAATCAGTGAGGAGGTTATCACATTAGTCATGACCACAAACTATGAAGACTTGAGCTGAGTCAGTGGTGGTGGGCGCACTTGGGCAATAGGAGATACAGTTAACTGACATCTTGTGGCTGCCCTGCATTTCTTGAACACCCTTCTTATGGTTGGGGAATTTCCCAGCTTATGAGTCTACCTCCTCAATGAAGAAGCCAGAAAGTCACTTTCCTGGCCTCCACATCAGATGGGGCACAGGGATCCGTTCTGGGCTCTGTCCCTCAGATGTCCATCAAGACTTTGTTTTAGAAAAAAAGAAACATGAAGAAGAAAAGAGCATATGGAATCCATTCTGACAGGGACAGTGGTGGGACACTGAGTTTTGAGAGACAGTGGTCTGAGCAGTCCATTTTCCCCCTGGACTTCGTTGTGATCGATAGGGCCTGTGCCAGCAGTGGGCATGGCAGCCACTGGACAGCCTGCCAGGGTGACCTGGGCATGGCTATTGTCTGCAGATCCTCCAAGGTGTGCTCTCAGGCTTTCCTGAAGATTCTGTAGGCAATCTAATAATTTAATAAGTTTTTTCCTTTTTGTTTTACTAGCTTGAATGGCTTCTGTTGTTTGTAACTAAAAACAGAATCTTAGACAAGTAGAAAGGACAGGCTTTGGTGATAGATTGGGGGTGAGGGAGAGGGTGAAATCTAGAATGAGGCTCAGATTTTTGTTTTGAGGGCCTGGATGAAGGACAGTGCTGTGAATTAAGCGTGGGAATGACAAGGACCGGCAGCTTGGGGAAGAGAATGGAAGTAACAATAAGGTCCGTTTTCAACATACTAAGTTTGCGTTTCCTTTGGAACATAAAGGTCATAGAGAGTGAGAAATTTGAGTCGAGATACCCGCAAGGAAGTTTAAAAACAGATTTTGTACTTGTTAGAAGATAATCATAAAGTACATTAATATTACGGTAATTGAACACTTACAATGTGCTGGGTGCTGGGGAAACAACTGTGAATATGACAAGATCCCTGCTCTCACAAAATTTATAATTTAATGAGATAAATCAGAAATAATGAAACAAATATACAATGATTTCAGGAGTGACAAGTGTTACAAAGAAAACTAGAGCAGAATAAAAAGATACAGAGTGATGGTTGGAGGTAGGGTTGGAACAGCTATTTTAGAAAGTATGCCCAGGGAAGTTGTCTCCCAGGAGGTGGCATTTGCATAGAGTTAGGGACTGAGCCCTGCAAAGGTTTGGGAACAAGGAAAGGGAACAGCAAATGTAAAGGGAAAATAAACTTAAGGTATTTAAGGAGCAGAAAGAAGGCCGATGTGGCTAGAGTGTAAGGAGCAGAAAGAAGGCCGATGTGGCTAGAGTGGAATGAGCAAGGGGAGAGCTGAAGGGAGGCCAGACAGGAGGTGAGAGCAGGAATCCAGATGATCGCGACTCAGGCTAAGGAGGTAACAGGGGCGGCAGGATGGTGAGAAATGGTGGGATACTGCATATCTTTAGAAAGTACAACCAGTAGCACTTGCCAATGGCATTACTGTGAATGTGAAGGAGAGAGAAATCTTGAATAACTCCCATGTTTTTGGCCTCAGAAAGTAGGTGACCAGTTGTATGGTTTAATGAAGTGGGTGAGAGCAGGTTTGGGGAGTGGTGGTGGAAATCAAGTATTTTGGTTTGGACTTCAGTTGGAGATGCCTATAAGACACCCAAATGGATGGATTGGGGTAAGATTTATCCATTTGGATGTCACCAGCTATCTCAGAGACAGTGTTTAGCCATTTTCCTTCCCTCCCTTCCCCTACAAATCCCTTCTCAAATCTAGACCCCCTCCCCCTCCCCAGACTTGGGAAGTTTTCTGTCACGGGGTGAGTTATAGAAGGAATCTTTATCTTTCTCCTTTGGCACAAGTTTTTCCCCAGGAGGTAGCTCTGCGCTGAGCCTACCACAAGTAAAACATAGGAAATAGGAAAAGCAGAACACCAAGGCAAGACATTTTTTTTTTAAGTACATTGCATTGCATTACGAATTTTAAAATTGTAAGATGAATGAGCATATCTATGTGCCACATGCTTTAGGATTTAAACTTCCATGAGGCAGCAATTGCTCTGTTTCCTGTCTTCTTGGGAGGCAGTTTAGTGAAGCAGTTAAGATCATTGGCCTTGGAATCCCCCTTTGTGGGTCCAGTTTAGATGTGTGTCATTTTGACCCAAGTCCTAAACCTCTCAGTGCCCCAATGCCCTCATCTGCAGAACGGGGATTGTCATAGAACCACCATTTTGGGACTGTTGTGGGAGCTAAAGGACTAAATGTGTGTAAAGCTTGTAGCTTGGGGCCCGTGTTGAATGCACTCCATGAGCACTCGCCATTGCTATAGTGTATCCTATAGGCTTGTGGGCGTATTGTCAATCTCACAGAGGAAACATGAGCAGAGACTAAACTACTATAAAAATGTAGAGGACTACCATATGGAGGAGGGGGCTTCTGGATCTCGAAACTTCTAGTCTTGGATTCTTTTCCATTCTATGAACTAACGCCTGTGCTGCCTGGGAGCAGGATGTGATCTTAGGACAAAATGTGAGGCTGGTGAATGAGAAACTTCTTGGCTTCCTTTTTTTTAAAAGATTTATTTTTATTGTTTTTGACAGAGAGAGAGAGACAGAGAGAAGGGGGAGGGCTCAGAGCCGTCTCCATAGCTGTATGTTGATATAGCTTCACTCCACACAGGTGGGTGTGGGTCTGTGTAGGACAGGAACCAGGCCGGGGGCCTCCCGCATTAGAGGCAGGCCCCCTCGAGCTTGGGGGCCTCCTACATAGGAAGCACACCCGGGCAGGAGCTGAACCAGGGGCCTCCCACGTTGGGAAGCTTGCCTCTGCAAGAACCAAGCTGGGAGCACACCCCAGTTCAGCATATGGGTCTGCACGGGTCGGGGCCCAGATTCGATCCTCAGACCCTGGAGGCTGCAAACAAGCACTCAACCCACTAAGCCATCCTGGCAACCCCTTGGCCTCCTTTTGATACCACTTTTCTTCAGCTGCTGACTCTCATCCCAGGTGCCAGATGATCTGTGCTTCTTGTACATTCGGTTCCCTGCCTTTGTACTCCTCTTCTGCCAAATCTCCCCATCAACAGACGCCTCAGGTGAGAAGGGGTAGCTAGCTGACCCTAAGGACTGATCTATCATCCTTCCTTATGGGCAATGTGTGCATGTTAGCAGAGGCCACTGTGGCGATGGGCGCACCGAGTGAGGGGGATTGCATCGCCCACACTGGACGGTGTGATTTGGACAGTCGCAGGCTCCCAGGGCCTAGCCTGTGGGAGCCCTTGGAGAGTTATTCAAGAGGGATTGAGCAGATCTAAACTATAAGCTCTGGGAACAAGGACAAAGTCCTTTGCAGCTGCGTTTGAGTGTTGTGCTGCTGTCCTGAGTGCTTGCCTCAGAAAGCCCAGGTCGTTGTGTGTGTTCTCATACAAGAGCACATAATAGAGACTAGTCATGACCGTGTCACCTCCAGGTGCTTCCTTCCAGGTGTCACTGCACAAGACCTCACTCTTCGCTCTGCCCCTCCCTCACTGAGACTGTTGGAGCCTGGTCCTTGCCCAAGTATTCAGCGGGGGCAGGGTGTCTCACCAGGGGAAATGCTTTTACTGCATCTTAGTATAACTAGGTGAGCAGCCAATAAAAAGTTCACAATCTCTGCCTGAGGGAACATGATGGCCAAATGTCATGCAATGGTGCCTGACTGGATCCTGAATGGGAAATGAGTAAGAACTGTTAAAGCTATTTTGGGACAACTGAGTGCAGTTGAGTATAAATTGTATATTCATTAGATGCTTGCTCTTCAAAGTGTGGGCTGTGGATCAGCAGCAGCCATGTCATCAGGGAGCTTGTCAGAGATACAGTTTTAGCCCCCAGCCAGGGGGGTTTATATTCATGTTAAAGGTGGAGCAGCACTGAACGAGACAAGGTTAGTGCATCAGTGTCGTGTTTCTTGTCTGTGGTAATGGTATTGTGGGAGAACGGTCACGTGTATCCACGTGTACCATGACAGTCTTCTAGGCATGGAGATATGTATTACACCAAGATGAGGAAGAATGCTGGAGTTAGACCAACCCCCACGGGAAGAAGTTCCTGAGTTCCACAGTGGGGATTCATTCCCACTACAGGACAACAGGTCAACAAGGTTAGGAGTCGGGTGTGTCCCCTTAACTGAGTGAGAATTTTTTTCTCTGTTGGATGACAGCTTGAAATTCCTTCCTTTATATGTTGTAATTCCCTTTGGTGTTCCGCAATGCCGTACTGAGGTCAGGCACACCCCCCATAACTTTGAGTGTTGGTTACTGGGGCAGTGCAACCTGCCCTGTGTTCACAGCTCTTGGTGGAGGTAGCAGCGGTGTTCCCAGGGGCAGAGGTGCCGGGCTGCCCTTTCTAGGAGGGGAGTTGAACTGCTGCCAGATCATGGCCTCATCATGGCTGTCTCCTCAGCTGGTCTGGGTCTTGTATTCAGGATTACTCACTCTGAGAGCTTTCTTTAATTGCCAAATCACATGAGGGGACGTGGTAAGGATGAATCTTCCTCAACCCCCATATTTCTGGAGCTATAAAGAATTTGATTCATGCTGGGACGTTTATTGCAAATAAAGACCAGCACAAACTGAAAAGGCCCAAGAAATTACCTCCTCCCACCCTGGTTTCCACGTTCTGTTCAAGTTTGAAACTTATTTGAACCATTTTCATTTTGAAACATGAAAAGGTGGAGGAATCCAGCCTCTTTCTGCTAACAGGAGACAAAGATAAGCATCTTTCCACAAAGGTACAACATTATGTTACCCTTCTGGAATCTTGGTAGTCAATTCAAGTTGTTTTTGAAGCACAATGCTACCCATGAGGCCTAAACCAAAAGAACCAGACATTCCAGATTGACTCAAATAATTCCATTTTTTAAATGTAATGTTCTGGCACCTCTGTGGTTTCCATACTTGTTCCAGTTTTCATCACACCCTGTGATATTGAATGGTAAGATCAAGAACAAAATGTTTCTTGGAGTAACTCAGCTGTCTTCCTACCTTGTGGTTGTCAGGTAGAGGACATAGTTTGTCAGGGATTAAAGGAAAACAAAGTTTCCACTCAAGAGTTTAATTCTCTTTCAATAAGTATAAAGAGGGAAAAAATTGTTTTGTGGTTTACTATGGGGAAGGGAACTCTTGTTAAAAAAAACAAAGGAAGATAATTCTCAGTGTAAACTATGGATCCTTAATGAACTTTTAAGTTTTGCATGATTTGAGAATTATTAAAAGGCAAACTAAAACCTATTTTGTTTCTTACCATGTCTTATGTGTGTGGGGGATGACATTAAATAACTCTTGAGCCATGTGACTCTCAAATGCATAGTAACTTGGCTTTGCAGGCAACTCACAATGCTTCTAGAAACCCCACAATAGAAAGGCCAAATCCTTTTAATTTTCATTGGAACTATTTGAAGCATTCACAGCTCAGAGCTGGGATGTCCACCCTATAGCCTGAGTAGCATATCTGTGTTGTCTCTAATTCCAATCTGTGTTGTCTCTGTTTCCACAGAACAAGAGCTTACAATCGAGCAGGAAAACAGCTCTCCTGTGCTATGTTCAGTCTTGTCTGTGCAGGCCAGACTTTATCAGTTTTTGGTACTCCGTGTGATAATTACTGCTTGCCAAACTCTCTTGTTTGAATTATTCCACAAAACACACTTGATAAATGGACTTATCAAGACCATTAGGTTTTGAAGAACTTAAATTAGTCCCAGATGACTCTCTTTTCAGTTAAAAAATAAATTTAAATAAAATGTGAATGTAAACGTATTTTCAACTCAAGAGTTCATTTCAACCTACTGAAGCACATTCTGGCACTGAATGTTCTATCTATTTTTGATGTTTATGAGTTTTGTGTTTGCTGGAAACAAACATGATCTCAGGTGGCTGTATCTTTTTTATTTTCTTAAAAATATATTTATGACTATTTTGTATTTGCTGGAAACAAGTTGTTGATTTTCTGTCTGTAAAATAAAATGGTAACAGCTGCTTCATAAGGATCTTAGGATGATTCAATAAGGTAGTAGATATAAAGTACTTATCACAGTTCTGGGTGCACAGAGAGTATTCAACAAATCTTATAACTTAGTAATGCCTTTAGCTCTGTGATACAAGCAGATGTATGCAGACTTGGGGAGAGGTAATTAAAATATATTAATGTCTCAGTTTTCAATAAACTTATCTTTCATTGTATAATAATGAACTTCAACAGCAATTCACAGCTAATTTTTTGTGCACTAGTAAGTTAAAGAAAATGTTTTTTTTAAGATTTATTTTGTTTTTTTGACAAAGACAGAGACAGAGAGAGACAGGGAGAAGGGGGAGGGCCCAGAGCAGTCCCCATAGTTGTACCTCATCAGTTTTTGACGTGGTTTCTTTCCACACAGGTGGGTGGGGGCCACGCAAGATGGAAACTGGGCTGGGGGTCTCCCGCATGAGAGGCACGCCCCCTTGAGCCAGGGGCTGAACCGGGGGGCAAGAACCAAACTGGGGGCCTTCTGCATGGGAAGCACATCTAAGTTTAGCATTTGAGTCTGCATGGGCTGGGGTCGGGATTTGATCCTCGGTCCCCGGGGCTGCAAAGCGAGTGCTTAACCCACTGAGACATCCCAGCTTCCCTAAGTTTTAAAATTTGAGGCTCTTCCTGATGTGCTTTTAGGGTACTCTGCTTTTTCAGTCCTATTCCACAGCACTTCTTTCAGGCTCATTAGTCTGACAGAGCCGCATGCTGGGCCAGTTATATGCTCTGCAGTTTCTTTTCCAGTTTTATTGAGATATAATGACTTATAACATTGTTTCAGTTTAAGATGTACAATGAGTATTTTTTTAATTGTTAAATTTATTGGGGTGACATTGGTTGATACCAAAGGATTTGATACACTTATATGTTGCAAAACTATTAGCATCATAGCATTAGCTAATGCATTTAGCACATCACATAATTATCATTTCTTTTCCTGTGTGTGTGTGTGTAGTGAGAACATAGAAAATTTACTCCCTTTGAAACTTTTCAGTATATAATACAGTATTATTAATTCTAACCACCATGCTATACATTAGAGCCCCAGAACGTACTCATTTTGAAACCGAGTTTCTACTCTTTGACCAATATCTCCCAGTGTCCTACCACCTCTCAACCCCTGGTAACTACCATACTGCTCTCTATTTCTATGAGTTTGACTTTTTTAGATTCTAAATATAAGTGATACACAATATTTGTCTTAACTGACTTATTTCACTTAGCATAATGCCTTTAAGTTCCATCCGTGTTGTCAAAAATGGCAGGATAGCCTTTCTTATAGCCCAGTAATATTTATTATCTCTTTCTCTATCTCTATCATCTATATCATCATTTATATCTTCTATCTCTATCTTTATTTATATTATCTATATCTAAATCTAATCTCTATTATCTCTATCTCTGTATATCATCTATCTAGATCATCTATCTATCTATCTATCTATCTACCATCTATCATCTATCATCTATCTATATCACATCTTTACCCATTCATTCATTGATGGGCACTTGGGTTGTTTCATTACCTTGGCTGTTGACTCCATAATTTCTTGCATCATTTTCTCCCCGTCTAGAAAACTTCTTCCCCAGCTCCCATTATGATCTCATTCTTTCTCTAAGGCTCAGTTCACACATCTTTTCTTCTATAGTCATCTCTGATTCCCTTGGTCAAAAAGTAATCTCTCTCTTATAGTCATTCTCATAATACTGAATAGTTTCTAAATAAAATTTTAAATTTAGAATAGAATTTAATTTACATAATAGTCACAAAAATTGTATTTGGAAAAAAAAATTGTAAATGGAATTCCCACAGGCCTCTTAGCTCGTTTCCTCCAGTGGTCACACCTTAAATTATTATGGTACATTTGCCACAACTAAGACTCCAGCATTGCTACATACATTGAGCACTGTTTTTTTTTTTAAGATTTATTTTTATTGTTTTTGACAGGGAGAGAGAGAGATACAGAGACAGAGATAGAGAGAATGGGGAGGGCCCAGAACAGTCTCCGTAGTTGCACATCATCGGTTTTTCCACATAGTTTCACTCCACAGGAGGGCATGGGGCTGCACAGGGCAGGAACTGGGCCGGGGTCTTACCCCAGTGAGAACTAAACTGGGGTCCCTCCCCAGTTCAGCATATGGGTCCGCACGGGCCAGACCTGGGATTCGATCCTAGGTCTCTGGGGCTGCAAAGTGAGCGCTTAACCCACTGAGCCATCTCGGCTTCCCCACATTGAGCACTTTTAACTTATACTGTAGCTGACTCAACTGTAAACTCCTTGAAGCCAGGCCCTGTGACCACTAATTTGTATATTTCTGTAATATGTACAAAGTCTATGTGCACCATTGACCATCAAGTAAGCACTAAAATATTATTTGTTGAATGAAGAAATAATTGCCTTCATGGCCTTAACTGCCTACCTTAACAAAGCCTCTGAATTTGTTTGCTTACTGTCAGTTAACTTTTTATTGAAGTAAACATACATGTAGAAAAATGTGATCATAAACACAGATCGTTCACCAAAGGGGCACACTCAAATAGAACACTTGCTGCATATTTCCTTTTTTCGAAGCACAGCCACAATGCACCCCTTACAGGAACTATGGAATTCTATTTTGACTTCTTGTATTGCCCTCATTTTTATTTTAATAATGGGACACAGTGTCATGGTTCATGATTATAATGTAACACACTTTTATGTTATTATCAATGCAGTTATCATTGTATACAATGTTAACTGCATTGATATAGTTTTATATAGTTATCGGTATAATCAATATTATTATATCTATGCAAAGTGAATTGAACCTATCTATGAAAAAATTCACTCCTTGATTGAAAGAAGTACAAAAAAGGAGATTTTCCAATAGCCAAACAATGTCCATTGTCTTCGTAGCTTATATGGCTTTGCATCAGGATCACCTAGACCACGGTTGGGTGTACCCACTCTGTGCTGAAGGACATTCCCAGTCTGACAACATCAGTCAGGGCATTGTAGGAGGTAGGGCATAAACCATTTTGATTTCTGTTCCCTTAGAAACACATGAAACAAAATAAGTTTGCCAAATGGAAATGAAAAAAAACCCACAAAAACCACTTGGGAAATAAGTGTTATTTTTAAGTTTCTAAGAGGCGATCACAAATAACTGGGAGGAGAATGGAAAGAATTTGAAAAGCAGGTGACTTTTTACCAGGCAGAACACAGCAGGGTCAGCAAGTGCCTGGAGAATGCAGTGACTTGGAGAAAGAGATGCTGAGAGCCCTGACTGGGAAGGTCTGACCTCATTGGACACAATGAGAATGGAGCTAGTTTTTCCTCAATCCTTTGAGGGCTAGATAGCAAGAAGAAAGCCATCCTCCAAAAATGGGAGCTGAAAGAACCCCTGGGTACTCATAAAGGAGCAGATTTAGAGATCTGGGAGCTGGGGGGGTTGGCGGTGGGCAGCCCGGTCTAGAGTGTCACCTTCATGAGGCTGGCTCTCCTCTCCTCTTGGAGCACATATCCCTCTGGGGAGACACCATGGTGACCTGTCTTCTGGGTAGAGACCACAGGGGTGAGGCCAGTAGTTAGGAGGGGAAGGCTATACTGTCAGTAGAGGCAGCTGTTCTGGACAGGGGGAAGCAGGGAGGGCAGGCACTTCTTCTGAGAAAAGAAAGCCACTGTGGCCTGTCTCGGCCTTTCTGAAATGGTATCACTGCTTCACTGCTAGTTCTCAGCTGGGTCAACAACGGGCAGCTACTTTGCAAAGTATATGCCAGTTAATACACAAAGCGCCTGCTTTGTGGTGCGTATTTAAATCAATACTGAGGATGCTGCCAGTCTAGTTTTCCTCACAAAGACAGTGTTGAGAAAACTGGCTCAACTAGAGTTTGTGCCACACTTTCTCTCGTAAAGGAAAAGCCTCCCCAGATCAAGCATAGAGGGAGATGTAAAGAGGAAGATGCCGAGAGCTGACTGTTTCTACCTATCTCTTGGTGGTATAGCAGGCGCAGCTCGAACCAGCAAGACCTGTGGTGTTTGGGTAATTCAGACAACTCATAGGGTTGCATGCCCTTTACTCACGAGATGAACAAATGATAGAATGTGTAAGATTTTCTGGAAAAAAAAGGACTTGGGAACTTGAATTTATTTCCAAACCACTAGCTTTTCTCTCCGCACCCTCTTCTACAATTGTAGTCAAGGTGACTTGCAGGAGATACATAGAAGAAAGCTAAAGTAGGAGCTCACAGAGTTCTGAATGCCTCACAGGCTGTGTTTATCCCGGATATCCGGAATCTTACAAAAACATGACCCCAGTCTCCCATAAAGGGGGGAACGAGAATTTTCTAGAGGGACAAGTGACAGGAAGGTAGAAAATACATGAAGAGCTATTACTCTTCCTTCACTTAGGCCTGACCCTTTCTCCTGTATTTCTGATTTTTTTTACTAAGAGAAAGAGACAGGAAGAGTTTTCCCAAATAATACATGGGGCTTGCGACTAATAGAATTAAAATTGAGTGTTCAACATCAGTGTTCTAAAAATCATCAGCCACTTATCTTCATGGAGAGCTTTCCCCTCCGGTGCCAGCGTACTGTCTTTTCTTGGCCCTTTTCTCACCTGAGTGGGCGATGCATCCCCTTCTGCTACCAGCTTCCATCTCCACTGCAAAGCCTGTGACTTCCCACTTCACAGCCACACCAGGTCGTCCTGCAGCCAGGGCAGTCTCCATAGCTGTACATCCCCTGTTGTGACATACTTTCATTCCACACAGGTGGATGCGGGGCTGTGCAGGGCAGAACTAATCTGGGGGCCTCCCTCGTGGGAGGTGAGAACATTTGCAGCCACCCTGGTGGTTACCAGTTGTGCCACAGTTCAGCATGTGGGTTTGCAGTGGCTGGGACCAGGATTTGATGATGCCTGGACTTTGCTGTTGCAAGGCAAGCACTCAACCTGTTGAACCATCCTGGAATCCGCTGAATGAAATTCTTAGTTGGGGCCCACATGCTCCACCGATCACCAACCCTATGGCAAACATGGGGAAGGTGCAGACATGGTCTACCCACAGTTAACTCTTGAACAACACAAGTTTCACTGCTGCAGTCTATATACTCATCCCCCACCCCC
Source organism: Craseonycteris thonglongyai (assembly GCA_004027555.1). Taxonomy (NCBI): domain Eukaryota; kingdom Metazoa; phylum Chordata; class Mammalia; order Chiroptera; family Craseonycteridae; genus Craseonycteris; species Craseonycteris thonglongyai. The sequence goes on along the minus strand of PVKE010007159.1, from coordinate 15,162 downwards.
ACCCCACCCAGTAAAAATCCACAGATTCAACCAACCTCGAATGGAAAACAGAATTTTCAGCTTGGGCTCGGGAATCTGGGATGCAGAGGGCTGGCTGTAGGCATTGTTCTATGCCATTTTATATAAGGGATTTGACTATCTGCAAATTTTGGTATCTGTGGGGTCCTGGAACCCATTTCCCACGATACCTAGGGAAGACTTTTAAGTTTCTGATGAGTCAGTCAAAAGTTATACAGATCTTTGACTGCTGGGGTCTGCACCTGTAACCCCCACATTGTTAAGGGTCAAGTGTACTAATAAAAATGGCAAATATCCCAGAAATTGAAATAATGTTTAAGTGTCAGTACATCCACTAAGGGGACTCTTTATGAGCTTTAAAGTGATATTTGCTAAAAAACAAAACAATAAAACAGACATAGAACATTTCTGTTAGAATATTAAGTTAAAAAAAAAAAGGTGAGCTACAGAACAATACATAATTGATAATATGACTGCAGCTGAGCAATGTTTAAAACCTGAAAATCTGTTGCAAAGGAAGAGAAAAAAAGAGTGGAGGAAATTGCATCAAAATTAACGGAGCTTGAACTCAGAGGGTGAGGCTTTGGGGGATTCCTTTTCGCTTTGTAATTTTCCACCTTTTAATTGAGCACGTCTTCCTTTTTTAATTATGGGGGGAAAAGAAAAAGAAAAAAAAAGAAAAAAAAAAGGAAAGCAAGCTTGAGCTTTGGCATTTCACCAGGGAGCCAATGCCGCGCACAGCAGAGGCGCTGAGGCCGGCCGCCCCGCGCTCCGGGCGCCGTGGGGGAGGCTCCAGCTGCAGCAGCCCGGGCGGGGCGGGCCCCCGGCACAGTGTTCGGGACGCAGCACCCAGCTAGGGCAGGAGCCTTCCGCGAGGAGCCTGTTTTATCTCTGAGCAGCGGTGACGTCAGCCTAAGGAACCCAGAAAGCGCTTATTAATCACGAAGTCAGGACTAATCCCTGAAAGGAGCGCGGGTCCGGGTGAGAGGAGAGGGTGCCCAGACGAGACCACGACGTCAGACGCCGCCGCGGGCTCCGCGGTCCCAGCCGCCAGGGGGCGCAGGGGCGCATGCGCAGCCGCCGCCCCGCCCCGCCCCGCCCCGCCCCGCCCCGCCCCCGCCCGCCACCTGCTCCCGGGCGCCCGCCTCGCTCCCGCCCCGGGCAGGTTCTCTCTGTGCTGCGACTCTTCGTGGTCGCGAACCGAAGAGCCGTGCTCTTAAAGATGACTATCACCACGGTGGTGAGACAATTGTTTGGCCGAGATCTGTTCCAGTAGCAGAGCCAAAAAGGGTAAATGAGATCCTGGACTGTAATTGGAAGACACACGAGAGAGAGAGGCCATTCTTATTTGTAAAGCATAGGGTTTTCCAGCCACCTGTTTGAATAAGATCTGTATTCTAGTCACATGTTATTCATGATTTTATTACAATTGTTTTAACGATTCCATCCTGTTGTGAACACACTGCAAACTGCGGTTTGGGGGAGCTCCTGGGGGACTTTGCTCCGCTGTCTGAGGATGGCTGGGCTCGGGGCTCCCGAGCTGGGCTGGAGGCCACCGTTCCCCACCGGCCTCTGCGAGAAGCCCCAGCAGGAGAAAGAGAACGGGCACCTAGCCGCAGTGGGGAGCAGGGTCGCTGGTCCCTGGAGACGCTCCCTGGGGAATAATGAACCTCGGGTAACCATCAGATTTCCTTGGAGAAAATTTTCACAGGCGTCCAGAAGAGAATTTGCATAAAAGCTGTCTGTGGCCTTGAGGAGAAAAGAAAGTGATCAAAGCACTCAGGGAAGTCAGAGATGTCAGTAAAAATACCTGGCAGTGAACTATGTTGCTCTTACGAATGGCTTTGTAAAGTCTTCTAAGAAGAATTCTGGGCAAAGCCAGACACTGTTTTTAGGCCCCGGCAAGCAGCAGGAGAACTTGAAGTATTTTAAGTGGGAAGCTAATGGGCTCTGCTCAAAAATGCTGGGAAGAGTGCCCAGGAGCAGATGGAATGAGGGACAATTCCATCTTGCCTTCACAGCAATTCTTAACATGAACTTGGCCTCTTGGTCAGTCTTGCAGGGGCTCCCACTGGAGTCCCTGCAGCTCTGCCCCAGCTCTCCCATCCTCTCCCATAACATGTGTCTAGCTTACTAGGCACATGTTAAACGGAAGCACAGAGGCCTGTAGTGCAGTGGGCAGGGTGTAGGAAAGTACCCAGAACTTGGAGGTGAATGGAGATGAACAGGTGAGCAGAACTGGCACCCCTCGAGACACCCCCACACACCCATTGCCCTGCCAGTTTGTTTTAATCATATCAAGTCTTGTCATAATCATTCTTTTCATTTTCTTTGTTTTCTTTCTCTTTCAAAACAAAGGTTTCACTGGGGCTGCTTTATGAACTTCACCAGTACAAGTTCGTGCTGCATCATGTTAGATTGCCTTGGCAGGGAGAGGGCATTTTATTTGCTTTTGATCACTGTTGGAATCTCAGGACTTTAAATCTTTTGAACTCGCATCCATTGTTCCACACTAGCTGCTACTGATTCTACAATCCTAGTGCTCTCTTGATTATATTTCTTTGGCTCAAATATGTCTTTTCTGTCTCTTGGGCCCAAAGGGATAGGGATGCGGAGGAGGGTTCCTAAGCCATAATCAGCTGCTTGAATCCCTATGACCTGTTTGGAGCTCATAGTAACCAGAGTCAACAACTAACTGGGTTTAGGAAAAACAGCAGCAGATTTATGTAGTTCAGGAAAGATAATCCAGTTCCAAAACTCGGGAGGAACGCTTAGGGGTGTTTGGTAGCTGCTAAAATCAGAGCTTCTCAAACTAGGGTTTTCATCAAAATCACCCAGGAAACTTAAAGATACAGACTGCCATGGATTGGGAATAGGGAAGACATCTGTGTTTTTCAAAGCTGTTGGGTGATTCTGACATCAGCCACGGCAGGGCCCACTGGTTTATGGCTTGAGCTGCGATACTCGGGCAACGCAGTGTGTCTGGGGGTACGGTTGCTGATCAGAACATATGAGGTTCTGGGAATACATTTGGCCCAGTCTCCCCAAATTCTCACCTTGCTGTTGGGGATGACCTTACGATTTGAGAGTCAGAGCTGAAGGGATCTGCTGAGCACCCTCCCACTTGGTTCCCAATTTGGCCAACCCAAAACTTACAGGAGCTTAGAACTCAGGGTTAGACAAGGGTTCTAAACCAGTGAAACTTTGGAGATAATAATAATATTAGTGATGACCATTACTATACAAATGCTAGTGTGGCTAGTATTTATGAAGCGCTGTACTAAACATTTGACAAGTATAAGCCCACTTAATCCCTCATGACAATTGTTTGAGGTAAACTATATGTGCAATTTACAGATGAGGAAACCAAAGCTTAGAGAGTTTAGGTGAATTATCTAAAGACTCCCAGCTAGTTGGTGGCAGAAACAGAACCTGAACTTAGGCTGTTTGATTCTTGAGTGTGAGCTCTATTAATGTCAGACTTTCTATTTCCTAGGTCTGTTTAGTGCTGGAATGGGTTTGAACACAAGTTGAAGAGTTGGGTTGGTGGTGGTTAGATATGCTTAGGGAATGAATCACAGTCAACACCACAAGATGCAAAGAGCAATCAATTTGAAAACATATTTTACATATTTGAGGTTGTTGTTTCAATGTGGTTATTCATAGTCTGAGATATTAGTAGGTCTATGACCCCTTAATATAATATCAACTTGAGGACTAGGCAAGGGCCTAATAAACTGAGTCAGAACTGCTAGAGGATGATTCGTTTCTAAATCTTATTTCAATAAACAACTATTCATACCTTTCCAGTATCATTTAAAAAGAAACTGGTATAATTTTATTAACATAGTCCTCACATTTTGGTAGTGTTTCTAAAGTGCACACCAACTTAGTTTGAGGAGGAGATGGGCAATGACTTGGAAACCATGTCGTCCTTGTAATATGGATGTGAGAGTACAGTGAGGGAAGAGGAAAGAAAAGAAAAGGACAAAGCACCTTTTGGAGGATGATGACAGAAATCTACGTATGAAAATAAATCATACCTTGGGGATCTTGGAGGGTCTGAAAACCCCACTGATTACTCACCAGTTGTAAAATCTCCCAGCATTAATCCATCTTGGCAGCGGGAAGGACATTACCAAATGACTACAATGCCTGCTGGCTTCTTCTAAACTCCTGGCTGGAAAACCAAACGAATGAATATTCACTCTGGAAGATGGAATTATTTCCTGTATAGAGTCTGTCTCATGGATGTTCTTCAGGCAAGTAAACCAGAACTCGAAATTTTATTTTTCTGTTGAACACATTACAACAAATTCTGGAGCTGCTAGGTCCTATACAGGCACACCTCAGAAATAACGCAGGTTTGGTTACAGACCACCTCAATAAAGCAAAATTGCAATAATGTGAGTCACCCAAACTTTCTGGGCTTCCCGGTACACACAAACGTTATGTTTACACTATACTCTAGTCTCTAGAGTATAACAGCGTTATGTCTAAAAAAAAATGTACATACCTTAATTGAAAAGTACTTCATTGCTAAAAAATGATAACCATCATCAGTCTTCAGTGAGTTGTGGCCTTTTTGCTGGTGGAGGGTCTTGCCTCAATGTGCGTGGATGCTAACTCATCAGGGTGGCAGGTGCTGAAAGCTGGGCTGGCTTGGCAATTTCTTAAAAATAAGACAACAATAAAGTTGGCTGCATAAGTTGACACTTCCTTTCACAAACAATTTCTCTGTAGCATGCGATGCTGTTTGATAGTATTTTACCCACAATAAAACTTTCAAAATTGCAGTCAATCCTCTAGAGTCTAGACCCTGCCACTGCTTTATCTACTAATTTCATGTAACATTCTCAATCCTTGGTTGTCATTTCAACAATCTTCATAGCATCTTAAACAGGAGTGGATGTGCAACTTCCTTTCACTTGAACCCTGAGAGGTCGTTGCAAGGTTTTTAATTGGCCTCATTTCAATGGGGTTGTGACCCAGGGACTAGAGAGGCCTCTGAGAAGAGGGAGAGGTGAGGGAACGGCTGGTCAGTGGAGCAGTCAGAACACACGGCATGTGTCAGTTAAGTCTGCTGTCTTATACGGTGCAGTTCGTAATGGCCCCAAACTACTACAGTAGTAACATCACAGCTTACTGTCCTCAGATCACCGTAACAAATATAAGAATCTTCATAATGAAAAAGCTTGAAATGTTGCAAAAACTACCGAAATTACTCAGAGACACTAAGTGAGCAAATGCTGTTGTAAAACTGGTGTGACAGACTTGCTGGATGTTGGGTTTCCACCAAACTTCAATGTGAGAGAACAAACAAACAAACACACAAACAGTAATATCTAGAAGTTCAATAAAATAAGACATGCCTGCATAGGAAGCAGTTTCCTTAAGGTTTAACAAGATTCATGTCAGGCCAATGACCACCAAGGCTATGTTTTAGCCCTATACTAATTTTAGACGGCTATGAAAATGTCAAATCTTTATTGTATTAGCAGCTTAGGGTGACTAGACATCCCGCTTTTGGCGGGACAGTCCCGATTTTTAACAATTTGTCCCTCGTTCCGCGGCGTTTTAAAAAAGTCCCGATCTTTGGAAAGAATGCACGACAAGCTAGGGAACGGCGGGAGATAGACCAAATTTTTAATCAAGAACCCCCTCCCCACCGGTCAATGGTGTCCCACTTTACCAATGTTAAAATCTGGTCACCTTAAATTAGCTGCAAAGAAACAAAACAAAACAAAACAAAACAAAACAGTGCTTGGTTCTTGGAGGTGTTTTAACATTTTTAGAGCAATGTTTACTTCACTTGCAGCACAGAGGATAGTTGGAAAATAATGTACTTGTAGGAAAATAAAACAAAACATTTTATTCCCTATTGTTGGGATAAGTTTTACTCACAAACAGTAAGGATGATGTGGGACAGAAGGCAACGGGAATTAACTGGCATCCAGTGGCTGGAAAACTTCACTGGCCTCCGTGATGTTAAATTGGCTGCCTATTCTTTAGGCAGTTCTTGATGTGATTGCCATAAAATAAATAAATAAATAAATAAAGCCCCATTCTTAACCAATAAGTCTCAGGAGACAGTTGGTATATTAGATACTTAAAAGAGAGAGAAAGACAGAAAGGTAAGTGTACCCAGTCCAGCATATCGCTAACCCTTGTTAACAGAGAGGAGATTGTCTTTGAAGAGAGGCACTACATACTTTTCGCACGTTATGCATACAGAGAGGGGCCACACAGCAGCTGGCAGCAGGTCATGGTCCATATCAAAATGTGGTCTAGGAGCACAATTATCCACTAGCTCCATAGGTCATGAAGACCTCGTTCTTAAATCAGGCGTATCACCAGCCTATAAAGAGACACTTTAGCTACTCCTGCGGCTCCGGGCCTGGAAGAATGATCGGTTCTTTGTCTTACTGGATGGCCTTTGAATTGAAGGCTTGCTGAAGAATCATTCTCAGTGTTGTAGAAGTTTGGGGACCAGAGGCAGAGGGCTGTAGTCCTGAACAGTGACTCACAGAAGTCTCTTTAGTTATTGTAGAATCTGAACTTCCAGATCTTTTTCATGAACAAGCCATGGGCCTCTGTAGGAGCGATGGAACATCATATGGCCCAGGTTATAGATTCTGGTCTTGTCACTAAATCTAGAGGCCTGGAGCCTGAATTTTATAGCATTTGACTGGAATATTTGCTGTGAGGAGCAGGAAAGTGGTACAGGCTAAGTCCTATGGAATAAGAATCACTTTTAGCTTCTACGTACCAAACGCCTTGGCACTAAAAGCTATTTTATGTCGTGGAGTATTGACCAGATTCCTCAGAAGTAGGGTCTAACAACAGAGTTCACAGAAAACAGGAGCAGAACATAAATTGCTGGTAGGAAAGGGAGGAGGAGAATCAGAATTACAAGTGGAAGGACAGATTTCCATGAAGGCAGGTTCGAACTTGTCAGGAAGAATATCTTGAGTGATCTTTGCGAGAACCATCTATGAGAGTTACAATAGAAGGATGTGGGCTGGCCAGCAAATGGAGTGGGCTGACCGTGAGCGGGGAGACAGGGAAGAGCCATCACGCATGGCTGTGCCATTGAGCGCTGCATGAGGGTACCACGTCTAAGAGGACACGATTCACACGGTAAACAGCACTGAGCTGATATTTGTCATGATTTCTCTTGCAGATGTGGTAAAGTGTCTTGGTCAAACAAAATACCACAATTTTCTGACATATGGAAGTAAAGTGTCTTGGGTGGGTGTCGATTGCATGCAAATGCACCCTGTGGGCTAGCATTGGCCTTGCAGAAAAAAAGTACAGTGCTCAAAAGTCAATCTATGCAGTAAATGATATTAAAGCAGTAGAATCAATGAAATACTCTAAAGAAGAATTTATTTCCTACCTTTAGCAATACCATGGTTAAAATGGAGGCATTGAAGATTAATATTTTTATGTGGGAGAAAAGAAAGAGAACACTGAAAATGAATCCATTTTTAACCTGTATCAGAGTGCAAGTACTTTATATGTTCTAAAAATTCCTAAGGATTTTCTTTTCCAATTCTATCTTGTCCTAATTGACTCATGCTAGGGCAAGAGACCATATCCTGTGGTTGCTAGATGGGATTTGAAAGTGGCAGGAGAATGGATATGGAGGAAAGAATCACTACTCAAGCCAAAACCACTTGGCTTACATATGAAATCCTAGATGTGTTTTAAAAGCATCACGTGCAGCATATTAAAAGTAAATTTGACTTTCACTGGTGACACCTTAGGTAATGAAGAGCCTCTAATAAAATTCTCCCAGCTTATTTCCTTTCCTATGTCCTTGGGAAAAGACATAGGAGAATGAGTTGCATTTAAGGCAAGTCAATCCAGAGTCCCAGAAAAAATCCACTCATATTTCTTATAGTATAGTTAGTGCTGCCAAAAAAGAGACACCTGAAAGATTATGTGTAAAGAACAAAGACTGTAATCTTGATGCAATGATTAGGGACATTTCACTGATTAACTTTTTGAATAACCAGTTTGCTATCTACTAACTTCGAGGTATTTCTTACAAAATGATGGCTGTGGGAAGGTTATATTCAAATACCTGGATAAATCACCCATTGTTTCAGTGAACCCAACTGTTTTTGTTTTTTTTTTTCTATCTGATAAATAAGTGACTCACTTAGCCTTGGAGAACTAGAAAGCCTTACCAAGCTCATTAATTACGTTTCACCATCACATAAACTTTGTGTTCAGGAAGGGCTGTAGTGGGCAGTGCTATGAACTGAGAACAGTCAAGCTGTCTGTACTTGTCTTCTGGACTCAGATTGAATGTGTAAGTATACTTGACTTTATGCAGTTTCTTCAAAAAGTTCTGCATTTCACAGATCACAGCACATTTAGCCAGCAGTTTACCATATAAAGGAATAATTTAAGGGATTGATTTTTGGTTAAGAAAAAATATTTAAAGCCATTTTACCACTTTAGATTTGTGTGTTCAGTAGGTGTTTTTCACTCTTTTGCGTTCAGCTTTGGGGCAGAGTCTGCCTAAGTCTTCAGAAAACAGGCATCAGAATTAGTTGGAGGAGCTTGTTAAAAATCAAAGCACAACAGACTCACGAGCTCCCACTCCAGATCAAAAAACTTGTCATTTCTGAGGACTGGGAAACTGGTTTTTACAAGATTCCTGACCCCTCTACCTCCTCTATGGTGATTCTTAAACACATTAATATTAACATATTTATGATTTCACATTCTATGTTGTTTCTCTATTGGGGTGCGGGGAGAAGGAGAGAGAGATGTAGAGATTGAGTCTCCATTTTGTACCAATCCATGAACAGAGAGAGATTAACCTCTGTTGAAGTTTCTTTCTCTGTTGAAATGAACAATGAAGTAGTTGAAAAAAACCCGAGTGTGTTTGTAAAGGGCACACAACTGGCTGCAGAGGCTGAAAACCTTTGAAACCTCAAATCTGCAAAACCATGAATTGCATGGATGTTTAGAATATTTTGTAAATAAGTGAGATCACACTATCATACCACTATCATAATTTGAATGCTAAATGAATTAGAATCTGTGACTCTTTATAAAGATAAACTTGATATAAAATCATATATGTGGAATTTAAAAAATCCTACAAAATATCTAAACCAAGAGTTAGACATTCAAAATTTTCACACACTAAAGACTTAAAAAATATATTATACATTCTTGGATTTGGCCACCAATTTTTTTTCTGTTAACAGGCTTTATAATGCTGATTTGTCAAATAGTATAGGTACTGTGTAATTCTTCATGATCTCATTTCATCTAATTCACTCACAACCCTTGCACATCTTAGTTCATATTATATGCTGTATAAAAGCAAATTCCAATAAAATATTATGGCCTTTATAGATATTTTATATCTATACAAGACAATTTAAATCTAGCATTGTGTCTACCTGACAATCTGAATCTAGCGTTTTCCATCCTTTCATGAAATTGGACTTTAGGTTGCTCTAAGAAGTGTTCAACCTTTGGCTGCCCTGAGTCACACTGGAAGAAGAATTGTCTTGGGCAACACATACAATTCACTAACTCTAATGCTAGCTGATATGCTAAAAAAAAAAATTGCAAAGAAATCTTATAATGTTTTAAGAAAGTTTAAGAATTGGTGTTGGGCTGCATTTAAAGCGGGATGGACAAGCTTGCTCTAAAATGATTAGGGAAACTTAGTATGGCAGTTGTGTTTGTGGTCTCAAAGTCCCCTCCACCAGAGGGCCTGGCTGTGGCCTCTGGGTGGGAGGTTGAGGGGAGACCCCTCTTGGGGATTCCCTCTTGGTTTACTACTGTGGTGAGGCTGACGGCAGCTGCTTTCCCAGGCTTGGATTCTTCCAATCTTGGGGTGATGTGTGGGTTTACTCCCTTGTCTAGCCCATTGTAACTTCCTGTTCTTTTTCTGCAATGTTTTTTCAGATCCGCTCTTTGCTGTTGCTTTCTCAAGTCTGATTCTGATCCAGGCTCTAATTACCTCACACACACCTGCACTCTGCTAACGTCCTCTTTCCTGTCTACAACTTTTCCTCTCACCGCTGTGTTTTTCCTTCACACAGTTGTTAGAATCCTCTTCCTTCAGCATCGTTTCCATCACACTTCTCCTCTAGCAGCTCCCAACTGCATCAAGTCCAAACTCGGGTCCTCTGCTCTAAAGCCCCCTCTCGCTGCCTGAGCTGTTATCTCCTTCACAGCTGGACTCCACTCCAGCCAAGCCAACGTCCTGACACTATGTCTATACAATGCTATAACATCTGGTTAATCCAGTCAACGATGTCAAATCTTCAGTTAATCATCTGGATGTTTTGTCTACAAGATGCCAAACATCTGGATTGACTGAAGAAATTCACTACATTGATGGAGGGTGTTTTAAAAACTGAGTTGACCAGATGTTTTGGCATCACGTAGACACACTGCTGTCTCCTACATTTGTCTTAATAGCCTGTCTGCACAACGTTCTCACCACCTGGAACATGACCTGTCTCCTCAATGCCATAGTCTCCCTTCCTTCCCAAACTAGGGTCACAATTCTCTCTGCCACAAAACAGTTCTAGAGTCATCCCACTAAACCAACCTCTTTGTTTACTCTTGTATTTATTTAGTTATCACCTATGTCATTCTTTTCAATGAAATCGCTCTGTTTTGTGTTTCTAGTTTGGGGTATTGTCCTGCCCCTCTACCCACTCGATTATAATCTCTATAGAAAAATGTAATTTGTACCATAAAACAATTTGGCCTGTGGAGTGAGAGGCATTGGTAGCCTCTATAATCAAGGGCAGAAACTCTAAAGTCAGTTTTGTTTTAAATTCCAGCTCCTCTACTTACTGCACGACCTGGACAACTTATTTAACTTCAGTAAGCCTCAAGTCTCTTCCTCATTTGTGAAGTGGAGATAATAATAGAGCCTACCTCATAGAATTGCTTATAAGGATTAAAAGAGTTAATACAGATAAAATGCTTAGAAGACTGTCTGGCAGAATGTAAATAACCATTAAATGTTAGCTCATCATTATAAACTTTGTAAAAGTTTGGTTTTCTTGTTTATGAGTATTTTTTCTTTTGACTGTGGCAACTAGGTAGGTAAGGCAGCTCTTACCTTGTGAAAGAGGAGCAGATACTAAGAGTTTATATCACATGCCTGTTAAATCAGCTGTATGTCTAAAGCCTGATAACCTTGCTTTCTACGTATTACATGTTGGCCCCAAGTTCTTTCTAGAATCAAGAATTAGAATATTGCTTTTTATAAAGAGCAGGTACTCAAGGAAGTAATATAGGTAGACATGTGTTTTTCAACAGACAAGTGGTTGTCTGTTTTGTCACAGATGGTCTGTGGATCTCTGCCCATCTGTGACAAAGTGCTTTAAGTTAAAGTGAGAAACAGGCAGTGGAGTGGGGTTTCCTAAAGCTAAATTTATTCAAATGTTAAAACTGTCCCAGAACTGAGGTTGTTGTAGTCTTCTTTCATTTTTTAGAGGAAAATGTCCCAACTTCATGAAATAATAGAGGCATTAAATTATAAAATAGGTAATAACCCTATATTGGATACCATTTTTTTTTAAAGATTTTATTTTTAAATTAAATTTTATTTTTTTGTTTGAGAGAAGGTGGGGAGGGTCCAGAGCCGTCTCCATAGTTGCATTAATACATCATTAGTTGTGACATGGTTTTGTTTCCATACAGGCAGCTGTGGGGCCGTACCAGGAAGGAACCAAACTGGGGGCCTCCCACGTGGAAGAACCTGTGCCGTCATCCTGGTAGTTACCAGTTGTGGCAGTTCAACATATGGGGTTTGCATGGGCTGGGGCTAGGAATCGAACCCCAGACCTTGCAATTGCAAGGCAAGTGCTCAACCTGCTGAGCTATCCTGGCATCCCTGGATACCATTTTTTAATATACTGGTTTACTTATTTATTCAACAAATATTTACTAAGTGCCTCCTATTTTAGGCATGGTTCTAGGTACTGGAATAAACAAAACTGATAAAAATCTTTGCCCTCATGGAGGGCACTCTCGTGTAGGAGATAGATGAGAAAGAATAAGTTAATTAAGGCTGTTTCTTCATCTGTAAAATGATGACAAGAGCTTCCACGATATAGGGTGGCTTGTAAGACTTAAGTAAGTTAATAAGGCAAAGTGGTTAGGCCTTTATTGTGTCACTGAACACCCAGATAGGGAGGTTGAGAGAGATTGAGCATGTAGGGAGGGGTGGGTTGCAGCTGTAAAGGAGAGTGATGAGTGTAGGTCTCACTGAGAAAATGCCATCTGAGCAGACTTGGAGCAGAGGGAGCAGCTGTTGGCACATCTGCGGGACAAGTGTGCCAGGTAGAGGCACAGCCCGGTGCAAAGCCCCTGAGATGGACCTCACCTGGCCCAAATGCAGAGAGTGTGGTGTGGCTGGTGTGGAGAGAGGGTAATAAGAGAGGGGGTCTGAGATGAGCGGAAGGGCTGGTGGTTATCTAGATACAGCCTTTTAGGCCATTGTAAGGATGTGGGCTTTTACTCTGAATAAAATGGGGAGCCATTGACATGTTTTCAGTAGAGAAGTATAACGACGTGACTTACATCTTCAAAGGTTTTGCTTAGCAGCTAAGTTAGGAATAAATTATAGGGAAACGGGTGAATGCAAGGAGACTAGTTATGATGCTATTATAGTAATAGAGTCCACATGGAAGTTGATGGTCCCTTTGACCAGGGGGTAGCAGTGGAAGGTGGTCAATAATGGTGAAATTCTAGATCTTTTTTGAAGGTAGAGAGAACAGAATATCATAACATACTGGATGTGGGGTGTGAGATAAAGACAGGAATCCAAACTATTTGGCCTGAGCTACCGGAAAAATGGCATTGCTGGTAACAGAGGTGGGGAAAAGTGTAGAGGACGCCGGTCTGAGGGAGGGAGGCTAGAAAACAGACATGAGAGTTCAGTTTTAGATGTGTCAGGTTTGGTGGCACATGACCCACATGGTGGACATCATGAAATTTCATGCTGAAATGGACCTCGGTCTCACGCAGTATCATGAGCAGCTTTACTCAATTCAGTGATCACTTGTTGAATTCTTTAGTCTCTTGGGAAGATAGTACCTGTTCTTAATCAATCTATGCATTCATACCAAATTATAGTACAACTTTAGAACAGAGAGAAAATGATCATATTCCTCTTATCCTAAATAAAAGATTTCCTCAAAAATTGCAAATTAAAGAATGATTTATACACATCACACATACAAGAGCAAACTCATAAATTGTAAGTTTCCTCATAACCATTGAGAACTAACCATAAAAAAATAAATATAAATAAATAAAAATATATATATATATATATATATATATATATATATATATATAAAACTTATACTAGTTTAAAGTTGTCATTTATTTTCTATACATGGTACCCATCATTGCACACATATTGGCATTAAAGTATTTGAATATTATAATAAAGCTCTGGCCCATGAGAAAGGCACTTAAGAGTTTCCTGCTCTCAGAATCATCTCGATTATTAAAAAGTGCCAGAATTTTAGCAACGATATCATTGTTGGCATCATGAGAATGAGAACAAAATTTTCTAAAAGATCAAGAACACCTTCTTCTTAACTGCGAAGAAAGCCTCCAAAAGATGTTTCTGCTGATCAAGTAACATAAATTAATACTATGATCTAACCTTAAAGGAATAATTTCCAGCAGATGTGGAAGAGAGAGAACAGGCTCCTGCCTACACTTTATTTAGAGGCCAGTCCTCTCTTTTCTCCAGGTAGGATTCTCCAGCCCGAAGCCAAAATACCTTGGAAAAAAATTTAAATGATGAATGTGTATGTTATAACTTATAGAAAATAATGCAAAGAACTATACTTACATTTCTTTTCTCCGCCCCCCCCCCACTTTTTTTTATGTGAGATCTGGTTGTTTCTTGAGTTGGACATATGACTGAGGCAAAAAAGACAAGCAGAGGAAAAAATAAATGTGAGCCAAGTGGCTTTGAAAACTCTATCAACAGAGAATCTGAAGATACAAACTAGTCATAAAAGCATAGGGTGTAGATGTTGCCAGAACTTAGAAGTTGACCAAATTGTGTGAAGTCATCACATAAAATAGAAATACACATGAAGACTGTGATCTTGGAAAAAGGTTAAAAACCTTTGTGAATTCTTTAGTGCCAGCACAAGTTACTACATAAGGTTTTAGCTAGCAATGAAACAGAATGGGAAAAAAATTAGTTGTATACTGGGGTTTCCTTTTGTAGCTTGAAATCAGCCCTGGTAAGTATTTACAACATAGAAATCCACAAATGCTGCACATTAGGGTTTTACCTTCTTTTTTCTATTTTAGGAAGTCAGTTTACTATTACGCCAACTCTCCATGGGAGACTAAAAAACCCTTAGCACCTGTGACAGATATTCACAGATGGCTTTGGCAAGGTGGGTTTGGGGGAATAAATGAGTACGAGTCTGACGATTAAGTTCGTGAACTCATCCTAGAAAAAGGGCTGCATTCCTCGTTGCTGATATTACTATAGTCACCTTCGAAGAACTCCCCTTGGAAAGCTAGGCACTGATGCCAGTGCCTAGGATAACCTTTAGAGTAATTTTGGAACTCTTTCTGGAATGGCTATCAGAGCTGTCATCAGATTAACCTTGATGTACCGAATCTTATCAAAATACTTTCTTTCAGTATTTCTCTTATCTTTGGGTAAAGAAAAAAGTCATTGTGGGGAAGCCAGGATGGCTCAGCAGGCTGAGAGCTTGCTTTGCAGCCCCGGGGTCTGAGGATTGAGTATGGGCCCTGGCCTTTGCGGACCCATATTCTGGGCTGGGGTGTGCCCTCAATTCTGTTCTTCTTTTTTTTATTGTTAAATTTATTGGGGTGAGTTTGGTTGGTAACAATTGCATAGTTTTCAGGTGTACAACTCTACATTACATCACCTATAGGTGTTGCATTATGTGCTCACCACCTGGAATCAGCTCTCCCTCCATCACCCCAGTTCAGTTCTTGCTGGGGCCTAGGTGGGAGGCCCCTGGCCCAATTCCTGCCTTGCACAGCCCCACGCCCACCTGTGGAATAAAACCATATCGAAAACTGATGACGTGCAGCTGTGCAGACTGCTCTGGCCCCCCTCCTTCTCTCTGTCTC